>JAMZAV010006659.1:0-34783 GCA_024449915.1 Sweltsa coloradensis | reverse complement strand
TGAATCCCTCTGAACTTTATGAAGTCACCGGTTTCGAGAGTTGACTCTGCCATTATGTCGCATCTTCACGTGATTGTGGGCCCTTAATTGAGCGAAGATGCCATCTATATAAGTCGTGAGTCGAGCGTTGAATTTACTGGGTTTTTGTCCGTCAGCCCACACAACCAACCATTGCTGTTCTTGGTATAATAACCGTCTTGAAAGAATTCATAGCATTAACGAGCTTTGGTACAATCTTCGGATTTTAAAAACACAGGTAGAAATTCGGAATGCCTCTCTCTTGCCTTAGGTTTAGCAGAAGTCTAGCCCAAGGCCTGGATGAAAACACTGCCATGGCTAGCAAGAAAATTTGGAAAGACCTAGACCTTGGCTGTTCTAGAAAAACTATCCTAGGGTTTCAATTGCTTAATCTCGGCGGCAACTATTGCCAAGGCCATTTGGTGGTCTCGCTCAGGTAGTATTACTGTTTTGTATCTTGGATCAACCATCATGGATAAAATTTTTACGTTGTTTTCCACCCTTATGTAGTAAGAAAATCTAGATTTCAGGAATTGAAGCAAAGATCTTGCAAATCCTTTACCAGGCAAGTCTTTGTTGATATAATCAGTGAGAAATTACTCCAGTACAGGGCCTTCAAATTCCAACTCGACACCTTCTCGCGGTTTGGCCCGTGAATAGGGGAGTTTTTACTCCCTAAAACTAATGGCGAGCTCTGGGTCGTCGTCGGGGAACCCCTTCCCTTTGACTACCTCCCCGACGGCGACGACAAAGACAACACGGACGGATGATGACACAGACGGAGACGACCACGCCGTGGGGGAACCCCTGCCCTCCCCATATGCTTGTGGCTGGTTCTGACCAGCACAGGCCTGTCCACCCCTTGTCCCCCCGCGTCATCCCTTTCGTCCCTCCCTTCGTCTCGATTAGCCAAGTTGCATAAATATGAGACGTAAAGCAATATCCAATCAAAATGAACTAATGGAACCACTGCCGACAGCGTTGGCATGGTCTCCCTTGACTATGTAGTTGTTGCTTCCTCAAAAGGCTGAAGCTGTAACATACTTAGATATTTAACTACTGTAAGGCTTGATTAGCAATCGGTGGTCCACTTTCGTGACAATTAGAAGCCATCTTGAAATCCCAGTTTGCATGTTAATTAAATGGGAGCTATTTGTAGACCGAATATTTTTAAAGATGGCCGCCAGTTTGACAGCTGAGCATACTACCCTTCAACATCAAATGATTACTAAATTTCCTTATGCAATAACTTGTTATTGTTTCTGTTTGTTCAATATCATGCTGCACAAGCTAAAACCATATCAAACAATCCAGTTAAATACTTTATTGCTTTTAAAAAGCATAAATTAAAACGCCAAATCGCCATCTTGAACTGGATTTTTGACGCTTCAATTTGCTACGCTTGCGCCTGTGCGGAAGTATGGGACACTGCATATCTAGCCTACAATAGGGGTTTAATATCTATGGTAACATATAATTTGATGGTAAACTCCACTGATACGCCGTTATAACATTGATGCTATCGTCGTCTACAGATTCCGCTGAAATGGACGCCTTGTGTTCAACAAGTCTGTTCAACATTAAGTACTTGCTATTCCAGCGCGCTTGGCAGCCCTGAATGAGTACATGCTTAGTTGCGCCTAACCGCTCTTGCATCACCATCAACCTTGCAGTTGCATTGTTGTTCTTTTGAAGTGGCCGACCATAGACCGAGCAAGACTTGAAATGTTTCAAAGTATGTGTCCACGTTATGTTCTCTACCCACCATTAAGTAATTGACATTCAGTTCTTCATGGAGAAACTTCATGCGAGAGGCTACAAAATCATGTTCTGCTGGGTCCCTGGTCATGTAGGTATCTCTGGCAACGAGGAGGCTGACTTGGCAGCCAAAGCTGCAACGCAAAAAGCTTCTACTGATTTTGACCTCGTACCTGTTCCTGATGTCCACAGTGGGTTCAAGAACCATATGTTGAAATTAGGTCAGGATTGTTGGAATGCTTTGCAGAATAATAAGCTCCATTTTGTGATGCTTTGTCTTTCACTGAAGGTGCGACCCCCTTCTTCCATACTTTCTCGTCGTGAAGAGGTTGTATTGGCGCGAGTACGAATAGGGCACACCCACCTCACCCATGCCTATCTTTTTACCAGAGATAAGATTGCTCCGATTTGTGACACGTATGATGTGTTGCTATCCGTTCATCATTTGTTGACTGACTGCTCTTAGTATGATGGTTTGAGACTCCAATTGAATTTAAATCTATCCTTTGAAGAACTTTTGGCTTAGGAAAACAGTGAATAACTTATCACATTTCTTAACCTTAGCAATCTGATCGACAAACTATGATAGTTCTTTAAAAAAAAAATCCATGAAGCATGTTGACTTGCTATTCATTATGACGACACTGGCAACGTTTTCCTGATTATGATTATGATTATGATTTGTTAATTTGACATTCTCTACACATGACAAATTTAGCATGTAAACCTTTTCCAGATTTGACTGTCTACAAATATATCGACCTTGGCAATTATTTTCATGACAATGATTTTAAAAACACATTTCACCTTATTAACCGTATTTTACATTCATACATAGTCAACTAAATATCTTGGAGGCGCGAATAATCTTTGTCGTTGAAGCGCACTTAAACTACTAATACTTACCGACAGTGTTGGCTCGGGCGCTAAGCGCTCGACTCTGATTCGGGAGGTCCCGGGTTCGAATCCCGTCGAGACCGGCAATCCTGACTGAAGGTTTTTTCCGAGTTTTTCCTCAGTCGTTAAGGCGAATGCAAGGGATTGAGTCCTCTTAAACAGCCCTCGGACATCCTTTCACAATTTCCTATTCGCACATACCTAGTTCACCTAAAGAGGGGCTAATTGCACCCTCTATCAGGTTTCCCACGAAAAAAAATTAAAATTTTAGTAATAGTACTTATTTAAAAATGCATTTCAACATGTGTTTTGTAAAACGTAATTTCGGAAATTAATTTCCAATACATTTTCGTTTATTGAAATACATTATTAATGCTTATTTTTTCATGTGGGATTGAACTCGTAGTATTTCTAGCATCATCTGTCTTCTTGGAAAGGGCACTTTGGTTTTGCCGAATGTATCTCTGCATCCCGGCAGATGTGCTTGCTCGCGAATAGAACGAATACGAATAGAAGAGTCGACTCAACAAACTGTAAAGCCTAAACCTTCATCTTCAGAACCACTTCACCAGTCAATCCATGTAAAGCAAAAACTAAAAGCTAGTACTAAAACCCCAAGGGGGTAAGCCTAGCCTTAGCTTCCAGCGTGACCCCATTCTCACACGGTCATCAGCAAGGCCAAACATGGCAGCCTCTATTTTAGCAAACAAAACAAAAACTAAAGTCAAAAAAGCTATCACCTCGTCTTCTCAGGATTTTCCCCGCACCACCCCCAGAAAAAACAAAACATAGCCTCGTCACAGGTCCCTCTCAGAACACATTCTAAATTAGTGTTTCTAAATATACAATCAATAAGGAATAAAATAGAAGAGCTTGAGCTTTTCCTCAGCGCTTCTTCTCCAGATATCCTCTGTATAGCAGAGCACTGGCTTACAATTTCTGAAATTGACTCCTTTTGTATCCCAAACTATGTTAATGTTGATATCTTTTGCCGCTCCTCATTTATTCATGGAGGTGTGGCTATATTTGCTAAACCTCATCTTAGCATTTCTCCTATAGCTGAAATTAAAAACTTTAACATTGAAAAGTGTTTTGAATGCTCTGGGGCTTCATGGCAACATCTCTAATTCTCATTTTATAATCATATCTTTGTATCGATCTCCACTTAGTGACCCTAAAGTTTTTTTCTCCTCCTTAGAGAAAATGCTAGTGTTTATAACAAAGAAATTCCCCAATGCCTCTTACATAATTTGTGGAGACCACAATATTGACCTCTTAACACAATCTACCACCAGCACTGAACTAATTGATTTACTAAATTCCTTTCATATGTATGCTACCATCACATCTCCTACAAGAGTCACACTTTCCAGTAAATCCTTGATTGATAATATTTTTACCTCCATCGACGAATCTCTTATCACTGCCACAGTGCGTGATCCAGGGCTTTCCGACCATCATGCTCTTTTTCTTGACCTATCCCTCTCCCATTATCACTCAAAGATTCTGACTCAAAAACGTTTTTTCAATGATGAAAATATTGCTATCTTTATCTCACGGCTAGGTGGTGAACAATGGTCATCTTTATCATTTACAGCAGATGCTGATGTTTTATACTCATTTTTTGTGTCCACTTTCTTGGTTCACTTCAATGAAGCTTTTCCTCTGAAAACAATTCAAATTCGGAAACCAGTAGGTAACCCATGGATTACTCAGGCACTTCGCTGTGAGGGAAAAACACTAAGAAATCTTCACTCATCATTGAAACACTCCCAAAATAGATCAGTTAGTAAAGAGCAATACTTGGCCCTCAAAAAGTCTCATGCCAAAAACATTAGACAATCAAAACTTCAATTTTATAGCCGCAAAAATAGCCGACTCCTCTAACATCTCTAAAATGGCCTGGTCTGTAATCAAATCTCAGACTTCTTCGCCCATATCCAAAGAAAGTATCACCATAATGCATGAAGGAAAACTAGTATCTAACCCAACTTCATTAGGCAATATTTTAAATACCTTTTTCACCACCATTAATGTGCCACCAGCAATTGCAACAGGGAATTCTAAACCCTCCTCACAATATCACCCAAAAGGTTCCCTAGCCCAGTTCAAACCATTTTCTAAAGCCAACCACTCCCAGTGAAGTGGCAACTATATTGAAAAAACTAAGCACAAGACACTCAGCTGGGCTGGATGAAATTCCAGGATCACTCTTGGCAAAATGCTCCCACTTTTTATCTCTTCCCCTATCTTACATTATTAATGAGTCTATTTCATCAGGTATCTTTCCCTCTGATCTTAAAATAGCAAAGGTAATACCAATCTATAAGAAAAAAGGGAAAAAATCTGACAAAAACAACTACCGCCCCATCTCAATCTTATCGTCTTTTTCTAAAGTTTATGAATACATCATGCATGATCGCCTTATGGCACATCTCAATCATCACAACGTTCTTTCACCAAGTCAACATGGTTTCCTTAAACATAGATCAACAACTTCCGCTCTTTTCAGTTTCCTCTCACATGTTTATTCCGCCCTTGATAAAGGAGAACAGGCAGTTAGCATATTTTATGATCTTAGCAAGGCCTTTGATTCAATTGATCACAGGACATTTCTGTCAAAAATAGAGTACTATGGGATCAGAGGCATTGCTCAAAGTTGGCTTTCATCATACCTATCTGGACGCTCACAAGTAGTCGCTATCCGCCACTGTTGACAATAATTTAACAAAAACAGTTCTCTCAGATCCTCAAAAATTAGTTAAAGGAGTCCCTCAAGGCTCGATATAGGTCCCTTAGCTTTCCTCCTTCATGTTAATGACCTGCAGCTGCACCTAACCGGGGACTTCTTCTACAGTATGCAGATGACTTCAGTCATCTGCTAACTGCCCCCAAACACAATATATCTAGCTTTCCAATGATATTAAATCAAAAGGCTGTGCAAATGTCTCAGTACTGCCAGCAAAACATTCTTTCATTATCTCTTCCCAAAACAGTATACATGAATTTTCATACTCCCAAAATATACCCCTGTCAAGCCCTCTAATCCAAATTGGGAGTAACCACATTATTCGCTCTTCTTCATTTAAACTTTTAGGATTAATCCTAACAGAGACTTTGGATTGGTCGGGTCAAACAAACATTGTTTCATCTAAAATTCTTAGTGGGTGTTATATACTCAGGAAAATTAAAACTATAGTCCAACCTCATATTTTGATTATTACATACTTTGCATTTATCCACTCCCACCTTTCGTATGGTACACTTTTCTGGGGTGCATCGCCTCATGCAAAAAGAGTCTTCATCCTCCAGAAAAGAGCAATCAGGATAATAGCGGGAGCTTCTAGAAAGCGATCTTGTCGGGAACTCTTTCGACAATTAGAAATCCCAACACTAGCATGTGTCCTGATTCAGTCAGCATCTCTTTTTGTTCGCCTTAATACCCACATCTTCCAGCAAAACACAACTGTTCATGATCACTTTACACGTTCCAGCAATTTAGTTCACATTTCCTCTCATAATCTTTCCCTTTTCTCTAAAGGTCCATACTACTTAGCATCAATTATTTATAATAACCTTCCCAATAAAATTTGCTTATGCCCATCTGACAATTCTTTCAAATCTAATCTTAAGTCCTTTCTGCTTAAAAACAGTTATTACCACTTCATGAGTTCTATCTGACGGCTCTCCCAAATAAATTACCTTGTTGATTGTCATTAATATCAATATTTACAAAGTATTAATTATTATTGTGTGCGTCATTGTAAATGTAATTGCATTTTTTATGTTTTCATATTGTATTATTACATTTATCTATGTATTGACAAAAACATTTGTTAACCTTAATTTTATTATAACCTATTCATTTCACTCCACCTATCTCTCTCTCTCTCTCTAGAGAATAGGTGATAGTGTAATACTTCTACTCTGTATTAGTCAAATGAATAAAACATTACTTACTTACTTACTTACTTACAAGCAAAAACAGCGCAGCCGGTGGGTTTTTTCTGAATAGGGGTTATGATTACATTAAGAATGGCGTTTCTACAGACAGGGGGGCAGTGCAAATCCAATTCAGTGGCCTCAATAAGGAACTGTCCTTCATTACCAAAAGTGAATATGTCCCTACTAATAACCTCAAATACCGACCAGTAAAGTTTTTTATGCGTCTGGCTTTTATTACGCGCTAACTGTGAGCGAGGAAAAATTTGAACCGGGCTTCGCGCCGGAAAACGGCCATGCGCCATTGCAGGTGGGCTTGACGTCATCGTAAGGTTCGCCGAGGCGGCGAGCTGACAGTTCTGCCAATCAGCTTCTCCTCCTCACCTCGCGATTACGTCACAACCAAAAGAGCGCGTACTTAAGTCTTTGTGCGGGAATTTAAAACGCAGGAACTTCGAACATGCATTAAATCCACAGATTTTATTTTATATAGTTTATTTTAATTGCGATGATTATTAAATTGAATATTACAAATTACTAAATACGTGTGAGATATATTTGAATCCAAGGATAGTTCCCTATTGACTCGACGCCCCTCGCCTGTGGCCCACTTCCGGCGCCAGCCACTCGGAAACGACGGTATTTGAGTCACTCCGGGTTTGAGAAACTTAAAGATATGTCCGATGAGTGCATTCTATCAAATAAACACGCCCCTAGCTCGCGAGCATGTACGCCTAGCGTTCGTCCCCTACTTAATGCACCCTAAATGTGAACATTGTCCGTAAGACGGGCGCTAGCATCACTATAATTTTTTTGCCTTTGATTAACTCTAAATAACACAATATAATCATCAACCACACCATACCCTCATTTCATTAACTTTCATTATCACAGGCGGCTCAATATGACCTAACCGGTTGTAGCGCCCTAGTATCTTACGTCGTCGTCAGCGCTATTTTTTTTGGCAGATTCTTTCTCAACGATGAGTACCAAATGATCACTTCGAATCTTGTCCAATTTCTGGATTGCCCAAGCGGCACTTAGAAAGGCCGGTCCGTAGCCAGATCACGTCGGCCAGAACGGCTGCAACATGAGAATGAGGCTGAGAAACTCTTTGCCATTTAAGCAGTGAACACAAAACTTTTCGTTTTTTAAATTTAAGAATAATGGAGAATCCTTCGAGCCTTCCTATGGAACCCATACAACACGTCCTTGGCAGGACACTACCTGGTGCGCATGTTGGGTCCCCGATCATCTGTCAAATAGAGGCGGGGTCAGTACCAGCTGAATATTTTGTTAGACAAATGGTCAACTCTATAGCTAAAGACACTCGAGAATATCTCGTATTTGCACATTCAGACCACTACCCCTTCCCCTTGTACTCGAGTAATAGACAAACAGTTCCTAAGTATCTGAAGAAATACTTGACTGTTACAATACAACTCTTTTAAATATTCTATCTGCTTAAAATTTCATTTGTTTGTCTTGTAGTTTATCGTCACAAAAACTCACAATTTTCACGTAATTTCTGCATTTTGATGTTAGTTTCGTAAGGCGCCTTTGGTAGGATATAGCTGTCCACAATGTTCGATGTGTTTATGCACACATCTATAAATTTCTATTGACTCTAAAAACTGAAAAGTTTTAATCGTAATAATCGGGTAATGCGTCTTCCTCACAACTTAAAAGTCTAATAGGCCATCAAAGTCCAACTCGCTACCTTCCCGTGGTTTAGCCTGTGAGTAGGGGAGTAGTTTATTTCCCAAAACTAATGGCGATCTCTGGCCGGTTGGGGTGCGTGTTGCAGAGAGAGCTCTTGCGCAACTTTTTATCACACCGTTCTTCATTCACACAGCCTTACTCATATTTTTTTTCTTCATTCACTTTTTTCTTCTCCATACTTGCCGGCCCTCTCTGCAACGAGCACTCCTCCGTTCCCACCCAGTCTTACCCATCCAATCCAACATCCTCACTCCTTCCCATTAACCCCCCTCGTCTTCCCTTACGTTCCTCCCTTTGGAAAGAAGAAAACCTGGAGGTAATCCACAATTATGGGGAAAAAAATGTGGAAGATTCCAATACACTTCACATGGGCACTGATAACTCTACTGTTGAGTGCCCTAAAACAACATTAACAAACTAACTTAAAGTCTAATAAAGCATTATAAAAATAAATGATAAAAACGATGAGGGCCTCAGGCCGTCAGGGTTCCGCATGTCACCGCGTCGACGTCCTCTCCAACGTAACCCACGGACCGCCTGTAGGTGATTGGTGGACGACGGTCCGGGCCACGAGGTATGTTCATCGATGCAGCAGAAACAAAGTCAGGTGCCTCGGGACCCTCGGTGGGGATCGTCTCGTTGGCCGTGTCTTCGTCAGAAGTACAGCTGAAAGACGCTGGTTGGCTCACTTCCTCGGCACCAGACTTGGCTTGCTGCCGTTGATAACGTATCCTTTCCGTTTTAGGACTTTTCCAGTAGATACACGTCTACCTCTTCTTCCTACAGACAAGGTTGTACCAGAGATTCTGAGAGTATAGTTTTCTTCGGCGGCTTGATGTAACGTAGAGGTACTTTGAGAGAAGAAGGAACTATCTTCACTCAATGGCTGCATCGTAGTCGTTGGTGTCTCACACTCTGGAATGTCATTGATTGGCAGGAGTTTTTGGAAGTGGCCATCCATGTGCTGGACACCGGTCATGCCAGAGAAGAGGAGGTGGTGAAAAGAGGACTGACCACCCTCGTTCATGTTGTGTATGTTCCACAGGACGCGCCCGGGATTCATCTGCCTGTGAACCATGATGTTCTTAGAGTAGATCCTAGCTGAGGCGAGTACTTCTAGGTCGGAGCCATACTTTGCGTCACAGACATTCGCAGGCGATACAGTGCCTCATCTACGTCCATGCGTTGAGTGGAGAATTCACTCAAATTCAGGCAGACATTGTCGACGATGCTGCGTCAGAGTCGGGCGTGCTCTTCCTGGTAGCCTACCAGGAAACGATTCAAACACCAAAAGAGACAGGGCCTTCAAATTCCAACTCGACACCTTCTCGCGGTTTGGCCCGTGAATAGGGGAGTTTCACTCCCTGAAACTAATGGCGAGCTCTGGGTCGTCGTCGGGGAACCCCTTCCCTTTGACAACCTCCCCGACGGCGACGACAAAGACAACACGGACGGATGATGACACAGACGGAGACGACCACGACGTGGGGGAACACCTGCCCTCCCCATATGCTTGTGGCTGGTTCTGACCAGCACAGGCCTGTCCACCCCTTGTCCCCGCGCGTCATCCCTTACGTCCCTCCCGTCGTCTCGATTAGCCAAGTTGCATAAATATGAGACGTTAAGCAATATCCAATCCAAAACCAAAAGAGACAGTTGCCATCCCCAGGTTCCTGTAGAACGACGTGTTGCTGTAACAAGTCGCCTTGATATTTATGATCACAATAGCCACCATTTTGTGCGACTACATTTTGTGTAGTAGACAACCTCTGGGTTGAATTGGTAAGTCCCGCATATTTGAAACGCATGCTTTACCACGGTTGGATTTACCACCTCCTCCCAAAAAGATTTTTTTGCAAAATTTTGCAAAATTGATAACACGCAAAAAACTTCTTCTTTCTGCGTTGGTCATAGCGTCATAGGCAGCGAATTAAAATGAAAATACCTTTTTTTATTAAGCATTCTTTGCCTTGTTGACAAGCCCCCGAAGGTGGGCATAATCAGGCTTTTGATCGAACTCAAGATTTCGTGCATAAGTTACTATCTCTGCAAATTCCATGGGCGCTTCCCCTCGCAGACACGTAATTATTGTAGTGAACTTTCTGCTTCGAAAAATCTTCTTGTTAGAGTTTGAAGTGTTTGAAGTGCTTGGAGTGCCCATCCATGGCAAACGCCCCCTTGCCAAATATATAAGGTTATCAAATTCCAACTCGACACCTTCTCGCGGTTTGGCCCGTGAATAAGGGAGTTTCACTCCCTGAAACTAATGGCGAGCTCTGGGTCGTCGTCGGGGAACCCCTTCCCTTTGACTACCTCCCCGACGGCGACGACAAAGACAACACGGACGGATGATGACACAGACGAAGACGACCACGACGTGGGGGAACCTTGCCCTCCCGATATGCTTGTGGCTGGTTCTGACCAGCACAGGCCTGTCCACCCCTCCCTTGTCCTCCCGCGTCATCCCTTACGTCCCTCCCTTCGTCTCGATTAGCCAAGTTGCATAAATATGAGACGTGAAGCAATATCCAATCAATCCTCGTCATCTTTAGGGGATTGCGTCACACCAAGATGACAAGCTGTAGAGCAGAACGCTGGGCTGCCCTGGAAATATCCGAGTGCCTCACTTTGCACGTGATATACATCCAAATCTACAAAGCTCCTGGCTAATCCCGGGCCATCAAATTCCAACTCGCAACCTTCGAAGGGAGAAAAATGCCAGTAATATTATAACAAGTTAAATTCGTTCAATTATTTTTGCTTCGGTTCGTCAAAATGCTACCCAGCAGTATTGTTGTGTTTGGGTAAAACATATAAAATAATCAGTTGTAAAAACGTGATCATATAACATCATAAGAGGAGTCGCCGAGTCTAGATCGGGAAAAGTGCACGTGCTAACGTTTCAGACGATAACACCTAAACAGTTGTTAAAATCTTAAAATTTAGCAGAAACTTTAAAATAGATCGCTGTTCCATTGATATCCACACTCTGTTGCAAAGGACAGTCAAAAAAATCCTTGAAGCATGTTGACTTGCTATTCATTATGTCGACGTTGGCAACGTTTTCCTGATTATGATTATGATTTGGTAATTTGGCATTTTCTACCTCCTCTACATATGACAACTTAAGCATGTATAACTTTCACCGATTTGGCTATCTCAAATATGACCTTGGCAATTCTTTGATGACAAGATTTGTAACAAAACACATCTAAGCTTTTTATTTACTACAATTCAGAAATTAAAATAGTCCGCCCCCACCGGGAATCGAACCACGGATCTCCCGCATTCCAGACAGGCGTCTTAACCACTAGGCCATCAGGACGGGTACATTTTAAGCTCTGAATTGTAGTTGCATTATAAATCTGAATTAATTAATTTATTTATTTATGATGATTAATTTCTAAATTGTAGTAAATAAAAACAATTACAACTACGGGAGTGTTTCCCGATTAACCAAATCGAGAAATAGACATTTAAGCTTTTTTTCCGTATTTTACATAAAAGACAATTAAATATCTTGGAGGCACGAATAATCTTTCCTTTGCTGATAAAGCGCCCTTAAACAACTAATACTTATACTAAATATTTATAAACTAAACTAAAATAATATTTGCTATGGATGTTTTTGAACGGTCTGTAGCGTACACGTGCCGCCTTTTCAAGTCCCAGACTACAAAGGATCGGCGCGCATCGTGTAGCGACCCCACCTCCTCGCACCATAACCAATCCCAGCCATGCACGCAGACAGCAGCTGCCGCCTACGCCTCGTTCTCTGATCTCGCAGTCGATTTGTTGTTCTTGTTTGAGGCGGACGTGTTTTGTCTTCCCTCTGTTCTAGTCTAGTTCGGCCTCCAAGTTACATAGAGTTGACTTCTGTTTCTGCTAAATATATTCTGTTTAATGTTTGATACCTCGTGATGTCTGTTCTGTCCAGACTGATACGTTTGGTTCACAGCATATTTAGTAATGTTACTTAGCAGCTAAGGCGTTCCTCATCCCAGTATTGTGCTCCATCCGTTCAGGCTGTGGTTTATGCATAGTCAGTGTGAGTCTTGAGACACAACAAGGTGCCTAGTTTGTTTCTGGCTGTGGTTTGTTTTTAGGATTGTCAATTGTGCAGGAGCCGCTTGTTACTCTATTGTTGACTTGCTATAACACTAACTGACTAGTTTTAATCACTCTAGTAAATCTTTGTGTTTCAATGGGGTTATGCCCGGGTGCTTGGTTTCCCTCATTCATCGACCTGCAATGTGTGTGCTCGGCTTCGGCGCCGTGGAGTCTAGTGTCTCGAGTCGCCTGTGTCTGGATCTGTCCAGCACAGGCCTATCATCTCTGTGCTGGTTCATCCCACTAATCTGAAGTTGGAGTCATCATTCACTTATCACATGTCACAGCTCATAGTTGATTGCCCTGGTTAGCGCCCACGAATAAATGGCGATACAGAAAGTCTTATTAGCTGAGTTGGAAGTCTATTGCATCTAGGTTCTCGTTGCTCGATCACATTAGTCTGTCTGGTGTTGATTTGACCTAGGTTTTTGTTTGTTGTGGTATCGAATCCTTATAAATTGTTCTGCTTGTAAGTGGGCTGACCTGATGTAATTTGTTTGTCGTTTGCCAGTTTCAGTTTATTCTTATTAACTATTTTAAGACGTGTAAGATTGGCCTTCAAATTCCAACTCGACACCTTCTCGCGGTTTGGCCCGTGAATAGGGGTGTCTCACTCCCTGAAACTAATGGCGAGCTCTGGGTTGTCGTCGGGGAACCCCTTCCCTTTGACTACCTCCCCGCCGGCGAGACGAAAGACAACACGGACGGATGATGACACAGACGGAGACGACCACAACGTAAGGGAACCCCTGCCCTCCCCATATGCTTGTGGCTGGTTCTGACCAGCACAGGTTTGTCCACCCCTTGTCCCCCCGCGTCATCCCTTACGTCCCTCCCTTCGTCTCGATTAGCCAAGTTGCATAAATATGAGACGTAAAGCAATATCCAAAAAAATATAATTTATTTAACATAATTTAATTCACATCAAACACATTTCCTTCATTTATTTATTTCCATTTAAATGAATAACTTTTTTCCGTATTAATATCATCACTATAATTGCTTTTCTTTCAAGACAAGAATAATAATATAATCCAGAACCACGTTGTATACTCATTTTACTAACTGACAATATCACGGGTGGGGCAATATGGCCTAACTGGTTGGAGCGCCTTATTATTTCATATCGTCATAGCTTCCTTTTGATGGCACCGACTCACCTGATATAGGATATGTTCAGATTGCCTTCTCGTGACTTGGCCCGTAGGTAGGGGAGTTTCAATCCCTGAAACTAATGGCGAGCTCTGGGTCGTCATCGGGAAACTTTCCCCTTCCCTTTGACTACCTCCCCGACGGCGACGACAATGACAACACGGACGGATGATGACACAGACGGAGACGACCACGACGTGGGGGAACCCCTGCCCTCCCTATACGCTTGTGGCTGGTTCAGACCAGCATAGGCCTGTCCACCCCTTTTCCCTCCGCGTCATCCCTTACGTCCATCCCTTCGTCTCGATTAGCCAAGTTGCGTAAATATGAGAAGTTAAGCAATATCCAATCCAATGAATAAAAATATTTAAGGAACTTATGAAAAAAAGTACAGTTCTTGACTGGAAAAAAGGAACAAGGTCGTTACTTGGTACCGTTCCTACCCGCGTACAGCGAACAATTTAGTTGGTGCCTGGAAAACTGGCCTGGAGAAAGGTTAGTGCAATGTCATCCCTAGTTTTCACCGAGGGGTTGACAACTCGGCATTTTAGTGTACACTGATTTTTTGATTTCGAAATCAGAATTGATTTTTTTTGATTTTGTGATTTTTTAAGATTTTTTATGATTTCGTGATTTTTTTATGATTTTGGTGATTTTTTGTGATTTTTTCGACTTTTCCTTGATTTTTCCTTGATTTTTTGATTTCGGTGATTTTTCTGATTTTTTGTGATTTTTATGATTTTTGATTTTTGATTTTTTTTTTTTTGATTTTTGATTCAACCCTATCTACATCTTCATTTGTCTTCATCGTGAGCAAGAAAACAGCAACCACCTCCACAGCAAAATGCCCGTGCACTAATGAAGGCTGCCCTCAGACTGTCCGATACAGCAATCCGCAAAAATCGCAGTAGAAGTCGAAATCGCGGCAGAAACAAAGGCACGTGTGTTACTGTAGCGAGAAGGGTTGCGCGTGTACAATGGCCCGCGCACTGGCCTTGGCAGTGGAATCATATTATCCAGCCGTGTACGCCGCCAAACATTGTATCGCCGTGTAGTTCAAATATACTCACATAAACGCAAATGTGGCTCCTTTGATCTCGACTTCGATCCAACACGAATGCCGCATGTTTTGTCAATCTCCGTGATTTTTAGATTGTTATCGATTTTTTATTTGGTTTCGTGATTTCCGATGATTTCTTTACCATTTCAATTTGCTGTGATTTTTCTGATTTTATTTTTTAATCATCATGATTTTCTGTGATTTTTTTAAATTTCACTGATCTATATTGATTTCCGTGATTTTTAGATTTTTATCTGATTTTTGGGATTTTTTTGTGATTTTTTGTGATTTTTTGATTTTTTGATGATTTTTTGATTTTTTGTTCACCATATTGATTTTTTGATTTTTATTGATTTTTTTTAAACATTTTTCCTAAGTGTACACTGATTTTTTTGGTCGTTAACCCCTCGGTTTTCACATACCTTCTATTAATGTGTCACAGTCCTTGGATAGATTTACTTTCAAATCCAGCCCAGCTTTTGCGTTTTCGTTCTTAAAGGCGAAATATTTGCATAAACAATTTAAATTGTGTACAATACTTTATCTGAATACTAAAAGCTGTAGCTGGAAGTTCCTGTTGGCTACGATGAAGGGTTCATTGGTGCCGAAGTCAAGAAGTTCATTCCTTGCCCATTGAAGTGGAAGGAGAGTTCGAAAGAGCGAAATATTCGCCGATGGATCGGCCGAATAATTATTGACATTGGATGGTAAATCTAAAAGACAAACAAGCAAATGACTCAGATAGAAATATAGCAGGAAAAATTGAAATAATTGTTTGCAATAAGTTTTGTTACCTTCACATTCTTGCTACTAAGGATCACTCATGCGTACAAATTCCAGCACAATATGGAAGAAGATTCAGTCTATTTGTGGACGCCCAATGTCTTCTATTCCGGCCATCCTGAACAATGGTGCGCGTGTTACTTCACCGCATAACGTAGTGTCGGTGATTGCCAGTCATTTTGCGTCGGTGAGCAGCAATGCTCGCTACGATGCAGCCTTTCTGGAACGGAAACAAAGATGCGAACAACAACGGCTTACCTTTGCCTCAGACAACACTGAATGTTACAACCGGCCCTTTCACGTTATGGTAATTGCGCACTGACGACGACGACGTGTGGGAACCCCTGCCCTCCCCATACGCTTGTGGCTGGTTCTGACCAGCACAGGCCTGTCCCCCCCCTTGTCCCCCCGCGTCATCCCTTACGTCCCTCCCTTCGTCTCAATTAGCCAAGTTGCATAAATATAAGACGTTAGGCAATATTAAAAAAAAAAATGCGGAATAAAAGGTCATATGCCAATTTTTATAGCAATTTTTTTAACCAACAGAACTTTTAAGTTTAGAACAGGCAATATATTATCGAGGACTTTTACACAAGAAAACGGTGTACCACAGGGCTCTGTGTTAAGTGTAATTTTATTTGCAATAGCTATTAATAGCATCACTTCCTTTGTTAAGAAGCCAGTTTTGTCTTTGCTTTTTGTAGACGATTTACAATTTTATTCAAGGCATTATACATGAGTTCCATAGAAAGACAACTTCAATTTAATATCAGACACCTTCAAAACATGGTCCAATGAAATGGGTTTAAAAGTTTTAGTATCCAAAACGGCATGTAATCATTTTATACGTAATAGGGGAATTCACTTGCCACCAAATCTTAAAATGCTTGGACAAGACATTATCTTTACCCACATTGCTCGTGTTTTGGGCATGGTTTTCGATGAAAAGCTAACTGTGAAGCCCCATCTTCAACAATTAAAATCAAATTGTCACATATCCTTGTATATTCTCAGTGCTTTAAGCAATACTTCATGGGGTGAAGACCGAACTATCATGCTGCAATTATACAGAGCACTTATCCACTTAAAATTGGACTTTTCTAGCTTCATTTACAACTCTGCTAGGCCTTCATACATTTGGACGTTGGATACAGTACACCACATTCGATTATTATTATTAAGTACTCGATTGTCAACAGACGCATTCCGAACCAGCCCTGTTAATAACCTATACAGCGAAGCAGGAGACTGTCATTACTCACTAAAAGGAATTACTTGATGCTTAATTAAGTGGCGTCGTTAAAAGGTAACCCCAAAAATCCATCCTACAATGCAGTTTTAGTTTAGAATCGTTATTTTTTACGTCCGAAAGCAATTAGACCAGTAGGCATTCGTTTGCTTGAGCTGTTGGAGAAATTGCACATAACATTACCTCTATCCTTCATAACGTCGTACGGCTCAATTCCACCATGGACGTTCTGCAAACCGACTTGCATCACCAAACTGTCTCGATACAAATAGGGTCTTACATCCAATGCTCAATTCCCTTTGACTACCTCCCCGACAGCGACGAAAACGACAACACGGACGGATGATGACACAGACGGAGACGACCAAGACGGGGGAACCCCTGCCCTCCCCATACGCTTTTGGCTGGTTCTGACTGGCACATGCCTGCCCCACCCCTTGTCCCCCCGCTTCATCCCTAACGTCCCACCCTTCGTCACGATTAGCAAATGTGCATATATATGAGTCGTTAAGCAATATCCAATCCATGTTTATTTCTAATCGAGCGTAATTTATTTAACAAACTTTAAACACACATCAAATACATTTTTTTCGTACCATTTAATAATTTTCTATTTCTCTTGCTATCATAACCATAATTGTATTTACATTCTAAACAGAAAACAATATAATTCAACATATTTGCTCAGTAAGGCTTTCAAGGTGTTTATTGCGATAAGGTATAGCCGTACGGTAGGCCTATAAACTATGTCTATTATATAGACCCTAAGGGCTGAATTTAAAAATTAGATTGATAACAAAGTTATATAGAACCGTATAAAATTTACAAGGTAAAGAGTTCTGGCAATTAAAAGAAAGATTGGTATGCCAATAAAAAGTACATAATGTATGTAAAATGTACAATATTAGGGTATAGCAAGGATATTAAGGGGATGGTAGGTAGCTTGTGGGGACGGGAGTTAGTGAGGAATTCGTTTAGATAGTAATTTATTTTTATTTTTATGTTTCTTATAGTTATTATTTGTGTCATTTAAGAAGTAAGACAGCGATATTTAAAATTGACCGTGACCAATGGGGGACGGATGCTCTAGCAGCTTGTACTGGAGCTGGCAATACGCAATGTCAACGCAACATCAGTTTGAGTGTGGGCCTCGTCGCGCGTGCATGAGATATAACATTTACCTGTTGTCACATTGTAATATGTGTCGATTTGATTTACATATGGAATTGACCTCAAGATTTCTAACAATTTACTTCTTTGCTGCAAAAATGCACATTTCATCAGCATCAAAATAGTGATCGTGGCAGAGCAGAGAATTCGTAAGCCCCCAATATACTTTATAAATCTTCTTGGCGCTGTGATCTGCTAACTACAAGTAGCCGGGCAAAAAGCGATCTGTCGGCTTGTAGCTCTTTTACGGTACTTCCTTATTTGAATTTGATTTTCTTTTTTGCCGTCGAACACAGATTAAGTTTATTCATTTTGACAGGGTCCCATAAATCTACGGTGCTACTTTCTGCGATGAGTCTTTAAGCTTTAAAGTCGTCGTATATTTTAATACCAAGATTGTGGAGCTGAACCACATCTTTTGTAATATTTTAATTGAAATCTGCCTTGGTTGCAATGTTGACAAATTCAAGTTTAGTATATGAAAATGGATTTCCACTCCGTTTTAGTTCAGTCCACGATTTGTTAATCGCAAAATCTTCCCTGGTTACTGCTTCTTTTGAATCGCAATGTGACTTGAACGAAGATGTGAGCTCTGGTACTCCTGCCATGAATGAAGTCTCTTCAGATATTTCATCAAGCAATGGCGCTGTAAAAAAGTATCTTGTAAGAGCTCTGGGGTGTTGTGTTACGCCAACTAAACCACCAGCAACCTTCAGTGCTCTATTCTGATGTTCAAGAGCTTCGTCAGCTCCAAGAGCTCAGAATGGAGAAGCAGTTTTCTTTACAACCCTGTTTCCCTTTTCAAACTCTTCCCATATTGCTGGATCTGACTGAAATGAGTTTGCCATCATCGCGGAGTAATTACGTAAATACAATACAAAGAAGTACCAAATGATTATTTTTACTGACGAAATGTGTGCATTCCAGTCTCCACTTCTTACAGAATTAATTGTCAATATCAGCAAACATTCCACCATCACCATGTATTTTCGCGTCATCTTACATGTTGGGTTTGACTGCCCCTGAACATTGTGAAATTCTTTAATTTTTGAGAGAGACTACATTCATCAATGGTTAAAAGCAGGTCTTCTTTTTGATTTTTCCTTTATACATTCGGAGTTTAATTCTGTAACTTTACTAACAATTGATGCACATGGATGCTTCTTGAAGAACTCTTCTAGGTAGCTTGCATACAGAGCAACAAGAGTACGCCTATGTGCATGCTACAGCACGCTGAACATGTTTTCTTATGATAATTTGTCGTACAGTGTTTTTACTGAACCAGACTCCCCCCACATTTCTAGAATACCAGATTCGTCAATAAAACTTACGATAGCACGAAGTAATTCCATACATATTATGCAGATCACCAGGTCTTAAGACAAATCGGTCATGGAGACGAGGTTGTGATATTATTAGTTGATGCACAAGACGATAGAGGCCTAAATCTAATGATACTCACACTTTGATTCTGTTCCACAAATGTGTTCCGTCAAATTTCCCAGATGTGTCAAGAAAGTCCACTGAATGGAACGATCTGTTGGCGTTACTGGTATAATTGGCAGTGCGCATATTGCATGATCATTAGGTTTTGATGAAGTCATGCAATACAGGGTATACAGGAATACGAAACAGGATTAAGTAGCAGTATTAATGGCAGAAATGGTGAAACTTTTGGGTTACGTAAAGTTTTAAGTTATTTGGTGCGAAACCGCTAGGTCATTATGCGCCACTCTAGCCTAGGGAATATGAAGGGACGGGGGGGGGGACAGATCTATGCTTGACAGATCCAGCCACAGGAGGGAGGCGCTCACTAGTGATATTATCAACTTTGACCTGCAACGATATTTTATCGCAATCGAAGAATTATTGTCATAAAAATCGTAGTTTTACGATTTTTTCCTAGTTTACAAGCATTTCGGTACTCTTTTCTAACTACATGTCTACTTCGATTCTACTGGAATTTTCAGGAACCCTTTATGAATAATTTACGTAGAAGTGTACCAATTTTGAGCAACATCGAAGTAATACTTATAAATAAAATCGCACTTTCACGTTTGATTTTAACAATCGTGTAATTTCGTTGCTTAACAAAAATATTTTTATTCGCCAAAAACCATTGTTGTAAATTTCAAATTTCTTTACATTATTGCAGTGTCTGTAGATAACACGTCTTGGCATTAAATCAAAAACAGAAATTGTTGATAAAAACGGCAAAACTAATGAAATAAATTCAAATGCACTGTAAATGTCTCAATTTACCTTTAAAAAACGCTCATCCTTCAGCGTGGTTAAAAGCAGCGTTCCCAAATCAGTGTTTTATGTAGTCTTTTTTAATAAGCTCTGATAATTTATGTAAAATGAAAATTAAAAAATTAAAATCCGTTCATAAATAACGGATGGCGGATGGAGTTTTGATGGCGGCCATCTTGATGACGTCACGGACGAAAGATTGACACCATGGAAATTATTCATCTAGAAGTAGTTTTTGATGAAATAAAAACAGACCCCCAATTTCTTCACGAAAACACCCACGGAATTACAAACGCTCCTCTACTAACTGTTCGTTTGTTTGAACGTCAGGAAAAGGTCGTGATACGGGTCAGCACACTCTACATTCGAAACTAAAAAGAATAAGTACTAAAGTTGTATCATCTTTAGGAACACAGAATGTCAGAAGGTCCGTCTCATAGGTTAAACCCTGGCCGGAACGAGTCCCAGCTCCAGGTTGCGGGTAAGAACCAGTATCCTAGCTGGGCAACTTCCCCTCGGCTTCAAACCGGTAAAGCAGTTATGTATTATAATACAAAAGGGGCTGGAGCTGCAGGTGGCCACTGGCCGCCGAGTGCAAGCGTACCAACATAATAACCACGTGATCCGGTCGACTGCCCGGCGACCGGTTCACAGCATGAGACATCTCCAGGTTGTAACACTAGGGTTTCTGTTTCTGAGCGAGCAACACTCGCGGTATCGGAGTTCATAGAATACTGATTTCCACTTCGTCACTTGCCACAATCCACATATTTATATATACAGAGCCATTAAATTCCAACTCGCAACCTTCTCGTGGTTTAGCCCGTGAAAAGGGGAGTTTTTCTCCCTAAAACTATTGGTGAGCTCTGGGTCGTCGTCAGGGAAATTTCCCCTTTCCCTTTGACTACCTCCCCGACGGCGACGACAAAGACAACACGGACGGATGATGACACAGACGGAGACGACCACTATGTGGGGGAACCCCTGCCCTCACCATAAGTTTGTGGCTGGTTCAGACCAGCACAGGCCTGTCCGCCCCTTGTCCCCCCGCGTCATCCCTTACGTCCCTCCCTTCGTCTCTATTAGCCTAGTTGCATAAATATGAGACGTAAAGCAATATCCAATCAATCAATCAATTCTGTAATTTTAATTCAACTCTTCCCACTCCGTTGTCATCCAATGAGCTGTTAAACTTACGTCCCACACCACTGCAGCTAGTCCAGCCTCCAGGCTGATAGCATTACCCAGGATAGCATTGTGCTGTCCAACCATGTGATCGTAGTGCTCACTGGCTACTCTACCTTCACTATGACTGTCTTTGTCCTGCTGTGGTTAACTTGAGAAGGTGCTTACCCCATTATCAACATTCCAAATGAACAATTTTGAGGTACTTTCAGTTTTTTCTCTCTTTTGTTGCGTTATGTTTCTGTTTGCAAACTTCAATGTAAAAAAAACTCATTTTTATGAAGTATTTGATAACTTGAATTTTTTTAAACTAAATAACAACCTAGAGGAAATATCAACTTGATAAAAAATTCAAAACGAATTGCACCTACACAGGGCTTGTGACCAATATTTTCAAACATTGATGAAAATACCTGTCCACATTGTTCCAGCTATTGGAAAAACTCGTTTGTGCACACGTGCAAACCAGAAAACTCATTTCCGCCTTTTTCATTGTCAAAGGCTTTAAAGTAAAGGTGTAGTTTTTTGGGATCATCATACACAGGGTTCTCAACTATAAGGACATGGCGACAACCTCGCAGTCGTGTCGTCGCAACACACTGTTAGCAACAAAACCAAAAACATATGCCATTCCATATTGCTCTGCAAATCTTCCTCTGATGGTTTATTAACCATTTCTGTGTTGTCTAACAGTTTTCGTCGGGGAACCTTCCACCTCCCTTTGACTACCTCCCCGACGGCGACGACAATGACAACACGGACGGATGACACAGACGAAGACGACCACGACGTGGGGTAACCCCTGCCCTCCCCATTCGCTTGTGGCTGGTTCTGACCAGCACAGGTCTGTCCAACCCTTGTCCCCCCGCGTCACCCCTTACGTCCCACCCTTCTTCTCGCATAAATATGAGATGTTAAGCAATATCCAATCAATCGATTAGCCAAGATGCATAAATATGAGACGTTAAGCAATATCCAATCCAACAGATCCAGAGACTAGCTGTCATAAGCTTCCTCAAGTAGTTTTACAGCCTCCTCCTGATCAACAATCTTTTCTGTGTTGTCAAACTGATCCAGAGGTTAAGCATTATCGTCCTGTTATCTGAAAAATATTTCATGTTTATTATTTTGGGCCACCTAAGTCCAACTTGCAACCTTCCCGTGGTTTGGCTCGTGAGAAGGGGAGTTTCACATCGTGAAACTAATGTTGAGCTCTGGGTCGTCGTCGGGGAACGTTCCCCTTCCCTTTGACTACCTCCCCGACGGCGACGACAATGACAACACGGACGGATGAGACACAGACGAAGACGACCACGACGTGGGGGAACCCCTGCCCTCACCATACGCTTGTGGCTAATTCTGACCAGCACAAGCCTGCGTCACCCCTTACGTCCCTCCCTTCGTCTCGATTAGCCAAGTTGCATAAATATGAGACTTTAACCCTTGGTTAACCACCTGGGGTCAATGCGGCCCCCAGTCAACATTTATTGCTTAGCCATGAGCGCATCTATGGGCGTGGCTTACTGTGAGTCTCAGTACCTTCAAGTTACATCTAACCAATGAAAATTCAGTTGGAGCCCGGTCTCCATGTGTTACGTATTACTCTCCATGGACCTCGGGGGATTCAAAGGACCCCAGGTGGCTACTTACGTACTACATTTTCAAGTGTTTTTACATAGGCAAAATTTTTATCAATGAATTTCACCCTCACCAAATAACCATATTTTTCATGTAAATTGATAGATATGAACTTATATATACTTATCTAAGTAAATTATACATATATATAATATAAAAAAATCATACATATAAATATGAATGAAAAAGGTCAATTCAAGTGAGGGGGGGGTGGATTGGTAAAAATTTCACCAAAGTAAACAAAAAAGGGGAAATTTTTTGTGAAATCGAATCAATCATACATTAAACATCATTGGTAAAAAAAAAAAAAGGTAAATAATGGACTCAAATTCGACAAAATTGACAACATTGCGTTTTTTTTCAGTTTTTTCAAAAAATTTCAAGTGGAAACAAAAACTAAAATTTTCGCGAATTTTAACTTTTGAAACACTAAGTGGTCATCAGAAAGGTTCAAACATTAATTCCTGACGAATATTAGGTTCCAAAATCTGAAACCTGGCAAACACATGGGCTTTAATATGATGGGGTCCTGACGCGCCCCAGGTGGTTAGTTATGCTTTTAGAAACAGGTGGTTAACCAATGGTTAAGCAATATCCAATCAATCAATCCAATGGAAAAATCAATCAGATGGAAAAAAAATGCTGGAGGTGTCTGATCAGTCCAGACTGAAAAGTTTCATTTATTGTTTTCTCTCTTGCTGCAAATAATCTTTTCTGTCGGAGCACCCTAAAACTACTCTAAAAATAATCCTTTCATACTCTCTTGATTTTGCTATTATTCTCTTACATAATTGGAAATCGTTTGTTGTCCAAGTATTGCTTGTCTATGAGAGAATATCTCCTACCCTCCTTGAATTGGATCCTAGTCTGTAGGCAAGGTTTGCCGGTTTCAGGTCATTATGGAGTATGTAGCATCCGTGGACGACTTGTAGCCTATCAACTCACTGCAAACAAATCCTTTTACACTTGCTCAATCGAGAGTTTAAGTTGTGAATGTTTGATATCTTCTAGGGATGGGCCATGCAGTGGCAGCACTAAGATACTTGTGTTAAATGTCTTCCCAAACCATTTGGAAACAGTTCAATTAAAACTTTGTTGTTTTGCTTGTGATAAGGGGAGTTTCACTTCCTGAAACTAATGGCGAGCTCTGGGTCGTTGTCGGGGAACTTTCCCCTTCCCTTTGACTACCTCCCCGACTGCAACGACAATGACAACACGGACGGATGATGACACAGACGGAGACGACCACGACGCGGGGGAACCTTTGCCCTCCCCATATGCTTATGGCTAGTTCTGACCCTCACAAGCCTGTCCACCCCTTGTCCACCCAAGTCTCTCCTTACGTCCCACCCCTTGAAAAGAAGTATGCATGTTGGAAACTCACACTTATAGAAATTGTTTTATCTTGGAGGTGCGAATAATCTTTGTTGTTAAAGCGCCCTTAAACTACTAATACATATACAAATAATAAGGAACTAAATAAAATAATATTTGCTATTGATGTTTTTGAACGGTCTGTGGCTTTCAAATTCCAACTCGACACCTTCTCACGGTTTGGCCCGTGAATAGGGGAGTTTCACTCCCTGAAACTAATGGCGAGCTCTGGGTCGTCGTCGGGGAACCCCTTCCCTTTGACTACCTCCACGACGGCGACGACAAAGACAACACGGACGGATGATGACACAGACGGAGACGACCACGACGTGGTGGAACCCCTGCCCTCCCCATATACTTGTGGCTGGTTCTGACCAGCACAGGCCTGTCCACCCCTTGTCCCCCCGCGTCATCCCTTACGTCCCTCCCTTCGTCGATTAGCCAAGTTGCATAAATATGAGACGTAAAGCAATATCCAATCAATGTAGCATACATGTGCCGCCTTTCCAAGTCCCAGACTACAAAGGAACGGCGCGCGCATCGTGTAGCGACCCCACCTCCTCGCACCATAGGCAATCCAGCCAAACACGCAGACAGCAGCTGCCGCCTATGCCTCGTTCTCTCGCAGTCGATTTGTTATTCTAGACTGGCCGAATGAACTAGAATTCAGGGCCATATAAACAAGAAGAAGAAGAAGATTTGTTATTCTTGTTTGAGGCGGACGTGTTTTCGCTTTGCTCTGTTCTAGTTCGGCGTCTAAGTTACATAGAGTTGACTTCTGTTTCTGATAAATGTATTTTGTTCAATGTTTGATACTTTTTAGTGATGTCTGTTCTGTCCAGACCGATACGTTTGGTTCACTGCATATTTAGTAATGTTATTCAGCAGCTAAGGCGTTCCTCATCCCAGTATTGTGCTCCGTCCGTTCAGGCTATGTGGTTTATGCATCATCAGTTTAAGTCTTGAGACACAACAAAGTGCCCAGTTTGTTTCTGGCTGTGGTTTGTTCTAAGGATTGTCAATTGTGTATAGTGTGAATAGTGAAAAAAACTCTGAACTGTTTTGAAATGGGTTTCCAATTCCAGCCATTGTGCTTGAATACGTGAAACCGATGGTTTAAAATAAATCCAACTCGTGTCACACACACGTTGAATCTTAAGAGGCTCTTCGCCTATATTAATTGCGCCATAGAAGCCTTTGTACACCAGATGACGCTTGGTTGAATGCAAAAACCAGTTGTAAATTTCCCTAACTAATTGATCCTCGCAACAAGGAATATTTTTCTCTGTTGGCGTGGAAAATGCTGGCTGTAGTGAATGGCATACGTACCGTATCATTTGTAGATGAGGCAAAGATTTATCTCCCGCTTCATAATCTCAATAACACCATTGTTGATACCTACATTGAATGATGAATTGTCAACACATATACAACAATATTGCTGTGATTTAAATTTAGATCTTTTAATAGGTCTACAATAACCAAAACAATGCGCTTGCTGTGCCCGAGTCGAGTGTAATTAAACTCAATTGTGTAGAAACAAATCTACACCAAATCACTGTCTGAAAACCTCTGAATGCTTTCAAATCAAGATAAAAACTTAGAAGTGAAATACAGAACCGGTGATGATGATGTCCAGTCTTTCAGTTTCGGTTGGGCCATCAAATTCTTACTGCAACCTTCTCGTGGTTTGGCCCGTGATTAGAGGAGTTTTTCTCCCTGAAACTAATGGCGAGCTCTGGGTCGTCGTCGGGAACTTTGTTTGGCCCGTGATAAGGAGAGTTTTTCTCCCTGAAACTAATGGCGAGCTCTGGGTCGTCGTCGGGGAACCCCTTCCCTTTGACTACCTCCCCGACGGCGACGACAAAGACAACACAGACGGATGATGACACAGACGGAGACGACCACGACGTGGGGGAACCCCTGCCCTCCCCATACGCTTGTGGCGGGTTCTGACCAGCACAGGCCTGTCCACCCCTTGTCCCCCCGCGTCATCCCTTACGTCCCTCCCTTCGTCTCGATTAGCCAAGTTGCATAAATATGAGACGTAAAGCAATATCCAAATAAAATGTGCTTTGGATTGTGTTAACGTGGACTCTGGCACCGTCCTAGCAACGAGGCACATAAGACATTCGAAGACAGCTTATTTGGTTGGTGTTTCCTATCTTTGGTCGGTCATTGTTTGCTCGTCGATGGCGTGGGCGCAAGCAGGGTTGGGGTTGTTAATGTCTACCACTGAAAATCAGTTGTGACTGCATGCATGAGTGGGTACTGTGGACTCTAAATACCTATTTATTTACTACAGCGAATATTGTTTTTGATTACACGGGAACCTTACTGACACAAAGAAAAGGCATCTCAGGAATAAGGTTTCCAAAGAGACTTCATGTGACAGTTTTATGACGGTCCAGTTATCTTACTAATATTTTTGCAGAAATCACTTGTCTTACCTCATTTTGTACGTCTCCGAGCGTCTGTTTAATTTCCTCTTCAAGGGTCACAACACACGTAACAGTGTACTTGAGTGTGGTGTTGTCTATTCCGTAGATTTCCTCTACATCTGTAGGCAACTTCATCCCTTCTTTAGATTTGGAGCTGAAAATATTCCGTACATAAAATCACTGTTGCATTTCCGTAATATTGCTTGAGTTGTTAAGGAGGAATTTCCCGCTACTCGCTAGCCCTGTCTTTCCCGCATTATGTGTTGTCTTAAAACATAATCTCGCAAACAAAAGCTGATTGATAAACGATTGGAGATAGTGCGTTACTGAACACAAGGTTTTAGTATTCCCTTTAGAAGTTTATAGAATTTACATTACATTTTAGCCCAACGTCATCTTTACACGTTCCTCACTCAGCACAAGTCTGCCAACCGCACAACACAATCATGCGCAAGTATTGTCAAACTGCAAATTTGTAAATAAAAAAATCGTATTTAAAGTACACAAAATTGAATATCATACTTATACCTTACTAGCATAAATAGCTTTGCTTTACAATCCAGTGTTTACTTAAGACTTCTGGCTCTATTAGTTTGACAATCAGACCTTGTTCCGGTAACAATGTTTTGTGCCTAGTTCGGCCCGGAAGTGGCCTAATATCCTTGACATGGATATGATATGAACTAGACAAGGGAAACGCCACACACATTGTTGGTAAACGAATAACGTGTCGAGTAAGCGAAAACATTTACATTAAAGGTTGGTTATTAAATTAGAATAAATAGCAGTGCAAATATGCCTAGTTTGTATAAGGACACGCCAACCACAAGACGGTAATGCGTCACTCGAACCTATAGGCCTTGGGTAGGGGGAAGAAAGGGAATGTTACCGGTTGCCTACTCTACGCATGACTCACTCACTCGCTTAACAACAAAATTGGCTATACTTGTCTCTTGGTGATATATATATATATTATAGGTATCTACGTTGTAAATAAATAAATAATCTATTTTAGGAGGTATATTTGTTTGAAATGTATTTAATTATTTAAAAATCAAAAGACGTTGTTGGTAAAACGAAATTGGTATTTAATGGAATACAATTATAGGTCCAATGATAGAGTAGAAAACATTAGCCGGCAATAGCCGGCGTCTCTTGTATAAACAACTCTTCTTCGTCAATGTCGGCGACGTCGTTGTCATCGTCATCTTCCTCTGCAGCCTGTAAAGAGCGTGAAATTGTAACGTCACGTTCATCACACGGAAGGGCTTGTAGATTGTTAATTTAAAATGTAACCAACCGTATAATCCGTCAATTCGACGTAACGGTCAAGTACCCCATACTCCCAAAAACCGTTTTCTGGCTCGCCCAGACCAAGGAAATTCAGCATTTCTGAAGGTAAAATAAGAAATATGTTTTATTACTATAATTACAAACAATATGTGCGGGGCTACACACTTGTAGCAATCAAATTATACTTGCCCAATATGTGTTGTGCCTCTGGTTGCAATTTTAAAATTGGAACACTAATTCCAATTGCATCATAGTGTCGTAATAGGCAGTCCATTATAGGCCCGATTGTACTAGGGGAAAAAACAAATGTTTAGGCCTATATATATAAAAAAAAAAATTGAACTTGATTCATAAAGATACACAATATATAAAATTAAATTAAATTACCATTTGTGGTAGCCAATTGTAGGGTACCGGTAGTCATTGTCGGAGTCGTACTGTAATTATAAAATTTGAAAACATTATCGAAAAATCAGTTAAATAGACGCATTCAAAAAACATATAAAACGGTTTGTCAAAGAGGGATGGGAAATTTAACGTACCTCGCAACAGTCGAAACACATTTTCGACGTGGATCCTCCATCTGCAGACAATGAAGGATTCATCAAATGAGGTTGTGTAATAAATTTTGGAATATTTTAAATATTTTTTTCTAACATTTGTAAAGAAAATACTCACGCGAGGTGCTTGCTTCGTTAATATCCATCCGGTAAACTAGTTCAATTGAGATAGGCCTAGCTGAAATTAATAGAAAAATTTACAACTAGTTTTTATGTAGAAACGACAATTACAAATTACAATATGTCGAATGTAGACGAAAAATCAAATAAACAACATTTTGGTGTGTAGCTAACGAATTTCGTAATCAAGATCAAATGATTTTTCAATTCTATAACGGAACATTGCCAAGACGAGTGCACGTAAAAAGTTGTTGGACGAAAATTATATAGATTGGAGAATGATACGACGTTAATATAAGTAAACCACATATCGATTTTCAAACGTCATTCTAAACATGAAAACTTGGCAACACAATGTGCGTCTAGTTTCAACAAATATTTTGGTAAGAAGCAGGTTTAAAACGATGTTTGTAGTCTGTGCTAATTTCATTGAGATTATCATTGGGCATACGAAATATAGATGAATAATTTACGAAACTAGGTAAACACGAATGAAAATTCATTATTCATTTCGATATGAAACGCGCCAAAATGAAATTGCATGTTGTCGACTAACATTCTATATTAAAATGTGTATAATTGTAATGGAATGAAATGTATATTGTAAATAAACATTAAAAAAGATTTGCGCGTCTGAAAAATTCAATACGTTAATGACAAATAATTTTATCCTTAATGTTAATGATGGGCCTACTCACCTGAAGGAAATTATAAACGTGAAGGTCTACAGCGACAAAATGCACAAACTAGTTTCATGTAAACGACTTTTGTGTCAAATTTTATGTTTTCATTATTATCCAGCCAACAATTGAAGAAATCACCGCCTTAGGACAACACTAAATTACGACTTGAAACACACAGTAAAGTATTTATTTTTGGGTGGTTATAGTTATTGGTACTCAACAAGTAATGTTTAAATTTTTATTTATTGTTAAAACAAGTAAATTCAATATGTAAATTGTATTTTTTTTTTTTATTTTTTTTTTACATATAATATAATTGGAGTCTATTTGATTTACATCATCAACAAAATGGTAACAAACGATGCAACGCAATGAAATATCATGTTTTGTTTATAATTTTAAACATTTTAGTTTCTTAATATTGACGTTTGCTTGAGTTATAGTTTACCGGTAGTCGTTTGCGTTGGCTAACCTGACATGTAAATAGTTGTCGTACGAAAATAGGCTGAGGGAATTTTGGTGTTGCGTAGGTTTTCTGACAATACAGACTTGCAACGAGTAAATAACACAAACCTATGGTGATCAAGATATATCACAACAATAAAGATTAAAACGTAAATGTACGACAATGATTGTAATACACATTTTCCCTATGTGTTTCACATTGTGGTTGATTTTGCCCAAGGTTGTCAAACAGATTGACATAGGATCTTGACACAATATTTACCTTTCAGATAGGCCTAATACGTGCCTCTACTGATGAGAAATATTTACATTCTATGGACCTAGGTCCTACATGCCAAGGTACTATGCATACTTTTGTGAATGAATCAGGGTGGGTATGAAGTAGCCTTGCATAGGGACATAGCCTAGTTTGTCTATGCATTTCCATCATTGGAATACAATATAGGAATTTAATTTTATAGATTGTTTTATTTTACCTAAACTAACCTAGGTCTTGTACCTTGACAATCAAGTGTTGGTGCATGGCTATAATCTTGAACCTAGGTAGGGGGGGTGTGGGAACCGGGAATTTTACAAATATATTGTTTTAAAATGGCCCAGCATTGGCTCGGGTACTAGCTTAGCCAGTTGACTGAATGGTGTGTTACATTGACATTGATTGGAAAAAGGTTTGTTGTTAAATTTCTTTTTAATTTCAAACCTAGTATACAATTTGGTACTTGGATCGTATGTCTAAATGTTTCGTTTAAGGTCAAGTATATAGGCATTTTTATAGACAGGACATTATTCGCCAAGTGTTACACACACACAAATCATTTTTGACAAAGAGGTTATGCGATAAACAATGCAAGTATACACCCTAATAAAGTTTCACAAGTGTGTAAGTTTTTTTTTTCCAAAACAGTTTCACTTTTTATATTGCAGGTCTACGCAACATGTGATACCTATTTACCTTGTTGCCTAACCAGTATTGGACATTCGCTCTTGACGGGATGCCAAATGTGTTTTTTTATTTTGTATCCGTAAACTTTTTTCCTAGTACAATGTGATGGAAGACATGTTTCTTGAAACAATTCTAGTCTAAATGGACCCAGTGAAAACCTACTATCTGTTTATGTATAACCATATTTTTTGTTATGATAATAAAATAGTAGGGATAGATGTATCATACGATTATTAAAATGTCATCAATGTTTTGTCACAATGACACGTGCATTCCATCCACACGTACTATCCTTTCTAGACTTTTGTTATGCATAGACCTACTACAAATGAGACAGCAATACCTTTAGCTAAAGGTCAACATTACTACCCCATTGTAATACCTTTGCATAGGTATAGGAGGATTGTAAAAACAAGTGTTTTGTATAAAAAGCCCAGATCGGTTGGGTTTAATGGGGAAACAAGGATTGTAAATTGGTTTTTATAAGTTTAACATGTTTTTTTTTGTTTTTTTTTTAAATAAACATGTCCAAGTTTCAAACTGTAGGCTTATACCTAGTGCATAAACCAAGGGGTTTTAGTTTTTAACCTACACATAAACATTTTCAAATACAGGGTAATTAGGTCTCTGGGCATATTATACCTCGCACTATTACAAGGTTATAACATATTACCATGTTATGATGTAATTGACCTTTGGTGGACATGTTTATACTATGAAATCTTTATCAAGGCTACCTAGACCATACTAAAAATATTTTTCTTTCCTTTAGCAGTGTATGAGTAGAATAACCAGACACGATTCTATTCGAGTTGGTATAGTTTCAGGAGGGTTCCTTGGCCAGAGTCGAGACGATGTCAAAGACAACCGAAACAAGAGCGACAAATATGGTTGATGTATATCTTACATTCGGCGATGAAGTTGGTAGAGATGTGGATGATCCGGACACCGATAACAAATCAGACACAGACCTACAGATGATAACCGATGACCTGTCTTATTACAACATTACAATAAAAAATATAAACATCAAGTTTAGCCGCCGGTATGTACTTGGGACATTAACAATTACTTTGAAATCTCTATACATATATAATTTTTTTTTTTTTTTTTTTTATTATTATTATTATTAGGTATCTATAAAACTATAACTAAAACGTTCATCATTCATGTATTGTATAGCTAATTGTGGCTTGACTTTTGTATATTCTTATTAAATAGTTTATAAACAGAAAGTGATATATCCCACATTCCACTACATGGATTTTAACGTTATTTAAAAATTCTTGTTCTTTTTGGAGTCAATACAGTAGGTAATTGTAATGTTTATTAACATATTAACATGTATCAAAGAAACATGCCTGAAAAGTTTGTTGAATAAACAAATACCTTTAAAATAAAATAAAAAAATACTTTTTTTTTTTTTTGATGGACCATAACCAAACTATCGAAAATTATATCTAGATTTTTAGTCAAAAGTATACACTACAAATCTAGGACAAAATTAAATTTTGAGAATCGGTTTTCTAGGTAGGATAGTTTATAAACACCGTTAATTATGAACCGTGACTTGAATATAGTTAAAATAGTTTTATGAAAACGACAGTTGGTGTATTTTTTTTAAAACGATGCAAACACGAGTTTTTCTATTTTTGTATTGTATAAAAAAAATACTCGATTGTTGATTTCAGAAAAGTATTTCAGTTAAAGTCAAGTTATAACTAAGCCTGTTTAGTAACTATGTGTAGAAAACCGATTTTAAAATTTTATTTTAATTTAGAAATTTTGTAGTGTACACTTTTGTCTAAAAATCTAAAAATAATTTCCAATAATGGGGTTAGGGCCTATGTCCCCATTATTGAAAATTATTATTAATATTAGATATCGTAACGAATCATATTTTCAAGTTTTACCAAGTAAAGTAACCTTGTGTGAATAAATCCAAATTTTGTCAAAACGCAGACAATAACATTTATTTATTAAACATTTATTATATATCTAGGTTATAAAATGATTTACGGTACAAAAGAAAAAAATTAAATGAATCTAATTATTATACAGATACAAATATATAACAATGGACTACATTTTCAAATAGTTTTATAGACATATGAATATAGCTACATTTTGTTTGTTTTTTGTTTTTTTTTGTTTTTTTTTAATTAAAAGTCAAGGTTTATTTTATTCGAATTGGATTTATCCAATCAACTTTTCGATTTAAATAGGTTTTTTATCGAGTTGAACCAACAATAACAATGCAACAACAATTGTCAGGCTGGTCGGCGGATAATATACTTTGTCTTTTTAGAAAATATATATCCAATTTTAAAATTATTTTATATAAAACAAATTAGTTTTATAAAACTCTTGTGTTTGTTGTCCAAAATGAAAAAGGTACATTTGACTTAAATCAATGGTGTTTTTTAAAAAACATTTAGTTTAAATCAAAACCACTCTCATATTCTACCAACGTATTTTGTTTTTGTACCAAAATCATGGACCTTGTTTTTTTGGTTAACAATGCAAAATGTTGTAATATGTAATTAATTAATTATCAATTGTAACACCATCTCTTATTTTAAAGGTAAGAATAATATTTATAGAAAAACACAGTCCTGGTAGTACTTGTGTGTGCGTGTAGGAATGACTTATATATTTATCGTTGTTGCGGTATAACCTGACAAAGCCCTACTGGATATGTCTAGCCTAGAACCTGATGTAAAGGAAAAATTTGAAAAATATTTGACATATTATTTTCGAAACAATTTTTTTTTGTTTGCAGGCTACATTTCCACGGATGGGCGTCACAAGGCGACAAGTTTCTTGCAGCCTCGACACAGCCTGGATCATGTCAACGAACCAACGCGACGTGCGCTGTCTTTACAAGGAATTGCCAGTCTGTCCGAGGGTCCGAGAAATTGTAGAATATAAATCAATTTTATTATTAAAAGTTTCTACATCGTACAGGTTTAAAAATAAAAAATAAATGTTTAACGATAATGAACAGCCTCATCAATACGTCTTTTGTAGGTAGAAATCTACTCTACATGTAGTTGTAGGTTTAAAAGCCAATTAAATATTGTTTTTAATTTTGTATGTAAATAAATACCAGGTCCGTGGGGATTGACGACGACTACACTTTGTAAAACGAACCAAACTAACAAGAAATGAAAAATAAAAAATAAATAAATAAATAAAAAAATAAAAACAAACAAACAATAAAAAATCAAAAGCAATGAGATTCAAAAGGAATATCAAATTATCTTGACGAGCTTCACAAGGATACAGTCATGTGACAAATTGAATTTATGTGTCTTGATTGTGTAAATGTATGAGGTTATATATATGATTGAAAAATCTTTTAATTTTAAATCTTTGAACTTAGAACTGCCACGTTTTTGAGCGCAATTGGAAAAAAATTTCTCATGAAAACCACAATTTTTAGATTTTTTTCGATTTTTAAAAAATTCTTCGACTTGATTAACACCTACATGCTTTGTCCGACTTAATGCTTTTTTTTACATAACATTAATTTTATGAATTTAGGCACTCACGTGAAATTAGAGCGCGATTGAAAAATTATTTCTTATGAACATCGAAATTTTAAGGGTTTTTTCTTTGTTATAAACAATTCTTTGACTTGTAACACCTACATGCTTTATCCGATTGTTATGATTTTTTTAAAGAACCTTAATTTTATAAATTAATATATACGTTTGAAATTTGAGCACAATCGAATAATTATTTTTTATGAAAATTAAAATTTTATGATTTTTTATTTTTAAACGACGATAAATTAAAATTAGAGTTTATTTTTTATTTAATATAAATTAATTTAAAAAATCTTTAATTTAGTACACAAAACAATAGAAAATTTAGCATAAATCTTGCAACTCAATGCACCAATTACGCTCATCCAACAACGCGGCGGGACTTGAGCGTTTCTTAGTGACAACTTTTTTTTTTC
>JAMZAV010006658.1:0-31620 GCA_024449915.1 Sweltsa coloradensis | reverse complement strand
CCCAGGCGGTATAGGGAGTTGAGACTCCAAGGAACTTCTTATCGACTCTGCCTGATGTAACACACCGCCATTTTATATCTTAGCGTGTGTTTTAAAAATAATCTGGAGCGCTCCGAACACGCTCTGTAATATTATCCGTAGCAGAATGTGCTATGTTTTTGTTTTGTTTTGACAGATCATTGGGCATTGTGGATTATTACCTTAACTTTGTGTTTAGAATGAAGTTACAACTCCACGATAAAAGATTTTATGCGCATAAGCCTAGGCTAGGCCCTAGTGTGTGGGATTTTTCATAGACCAAGGCTTAGACCTTACTCAACAAACCTTTCTTGTAGAAGTCGACGTCGAACTTAGGTCTGGAGGTTACCCGCGTTCTTAGGGCCAGGCCCTAGGCTTAGCTCAGATTCAGATTCAAGTTCAAGTTTGATTAAAACTAACCCGCATTAGGTATTGGTTTATACATGGTGCAAGTATAGACAAGTGCAAGGCTTGGGCTCATCTTTATCTTACCAAACACATCAATGCTAATAGGCCTTATTGCCATAGGCCTACCGGTATCTGGACAGTTTGCCTCGGGCCCTAATATCCAAATTAGTATGCAAATGAAAATTGAGATATGAAGTTGAAAGATATAAAATTATTTACATCATAATGTTACCTGCAAATATAAGAATCAAAGATTACATAAATGGTAGCCTATTTATGTATTTATTGCATTTTTATATCTTGAAGTCAAGGCCCACTTGATAATGTGTCTACTGAGTGCACGCACACATTATCCAACGGACCTCAGAGAGATTTTGTAAACAAACAGCAGGCTGCAGCTGGACGTCAATTTCAGAAATCGGTTGCACATTATTTGTTTAATGCAATAAATACATAAATAGGCTACCATTTATGTAATCTTTGATTCTTATATTTGCAGGTAACATTATGATGTAAATAATTTTATATCTTTCAACTTCATATCTCAATTTTCATTTGCATACTAATTTGGATATTAGGGCCCGAGGCAAACTGTCCAGATACCGGTAGGCCTATGGCAATAAGGCCTATTAGCATTGATGTGTTTGGTAAGATAAAGATGAGCCCAAGCCTTGCACTTGTCCATACTTGCACCATGTATAAACCAATACCTAATGCGGATTAGTTTTAATCAAACTTGAACTTGAATCTGAATCTGAGCTAAGCCTAGGGCCTGGCCCTAAGAACGCGGGTAACCTCCAGACCTAAGTTCGACGTCGACTTCTACAAGAAAGGTTTATTGGGTAAGGTCTAGGCCTTGGTCTATGAAAAATCCCACACACTAGGGCCTAGCCTAGGCTTATGCGCATAAAATCTTTTATCGTGGAGTTGTAACTTCATTCTAAACACAAAGTTAAGGTAATAATCCACAATGCCCAATGATCTGTCAAAACAAAACAAAAACATAGCACATTCTGCTACGGATAATATTACAGAGCGTGTTCGGAGCGCTCCAGATTATTTTTAAAACACACGCTAAGATATAAAATGGCGGTTTGTTTACATCAGGTGAGAAGACCCAGCTTACAGCAGCTTAGCATAAGTATCTAGTGGACCCTGCTCGGATCGAGTTGAAATTTTGACCATCCGCAAGCTTTGTTCTCGATTGAATGCCATTAGTTTTGTGGCAAAATCGTTCAAAAAGTTAAAAAGTTACATTAAAGTTAATCGAAAGTTTTTTTTTCAAACTAACCGGCGACAAAATCTGAGATAGCCAAATCATTTAGAATGTCCGTCCGGTCACGAATATGTTAATTTTAGTTTGATCCGATAAGTAGTGTAGATGGAAATTACATTATAACAAAAGTAACGTTGCCATGGCAACGAAAAGACGCGCGAAGTTTCTAATGCACTGCCACCTAGAAGTAATCAAAATACCACTGCCTCCTAGATGTTCGTCGTGGCTCCTCGTTACCTGCCTGTCCACGCGCACAGTGTTAATTGTTGTCCAAAGCGCTAGTTACCGTCCCCAAGAGCTTTCTTTTGTTTTTGATGTTGTTGTCACATTAAATGTCATCTCTCATGTATTTTACTGTTGAATCCAACTAAATTGAATGTTTTAGATCGTATTTTGTATACGTACATCACTTATCATGGTTTGCAGAATAGTAATATACAAATTTGTCTAGTTTTATTATGCTGGTAATTAAACAAAAAGTAGATATTGTAAACTTTGTTGTTTGATAATATACCTCATATGAGGCAAGGGCTAATAGGCATGTTATTTTTATCTATAAGGCCTATGCCTCCTATTCCTAATCATATTAAAAATCAATAGGCTTAGGTAGCCTACTTGGGCCCTAGTCTTGACTAGGCCACGAGCTAAACATTACTTTCCATCAAGCAGAGGCGCGTGATAAATGGGAGTCTGGGGGGGGGGCCTGGGTGGCACAATTTCCTTATTTCCCTGTAGTTTATGCAAAGAAAGACCTACTTGTTTTAGTTAGATAATGGCATCCCGGTATCTTACAACTTCTTGCACGCACCATTGCCTATTAGGAAGAAAAATACAGCTCAACTCTGGCATGATGACATTTTAATCGTATGTAGATCGTATGTAAACAACGGAAACAAAAGAAAGCTCTTGGGGACGGTTACTAGCGCTGTGGGGAAAAAGTGCGAATTGTCTTCAACAATCAAAACCTGTCGCGTGAACAGGCAGGGAACGAGGAGCCACGACGAACATCTAGGAGGCAGTGCAAAATACTTTCGAGGAAGCAGTCTATTATTTGTCACCAAAGAGTTTAAATATTTTTCCCAATGAGTCAAGGTCCTCTAGATGGCGGTGGATTTTATCCACAAAGTAAAGATTTACATACGGGTTTACCCAAATACCTTGGCAATAATAAATAATATCGGAAACATGGCCCTGTGGACAGCGAACGTCGCAAATTTTAAAATAAAAAAAAAGTGCATTGTGGGTCTAGCTATAGCACGTGCTCGCTTATCAACGCGTCCAACTGAGCGTTTCCTAGTTTAGGTGATTAACAACTAATTTATACTGCATAAATAATAAGTGGCAACGGTAAAGATCAGTCGGTATATTAATACCATTGTGTATAGAACATAATGGCAATACTTGTATACATAACATCATTGTTATGGACTGGAATCACGTAGAACTGTTAATTTTGGAAATTAGAGACAATGTTTAATTATAGGTCAACATAAGAAATGGTAAAGGTCAACTGCCAGTGTAATTAATAACTTAATCGTTATTTTCGTTGAATTATATCTTGAATTTAGGTGATTTATCACTTCAGGTACATATGAAATATAAGTCTTCATAAGGAACTGGAATCAAATTTGTCTGACACATTATATTGATTGAGAGTCAGTGCATAAAGTTAATATTGCTCACATCTATAAATTAATAATAAGCTAATAATAATTTAAATATTTTACAAGGAAAACTTTCCCAGGGTCAATTGCATGCCCTTTACAGGTTAAGATGGAAAGGTAATTGTGAAGGGATGCCCAAGGTTTCAATCCCCTGCATTCGCATTAACGACTGAAGAAAGTTCTTGGGAAAAACTTTCAGTCAGGATTGCCGATCACGTCAGGATTCGAACTCGGGACTTCCGGAATCAGAGTCTCTCGTTTTACGCTTGAGTCATCTTTGTCGGAAGCATAATAATCTATAACTTAACTTAAATATTAGTAATAATTTTACTATCTTTAATTATAATACCGGTTCGAGGCTAGTGATGGAAGTTTATTTAGTCAACTGATAAGAATTGTAACAGTAGTATTGACACCTTTACCAAAATAGTTTGCGGTAAAGTCTAGTGGGATTTGGGTTTTAGTACGGCAATGAAGGAAACAATTACGAAACGGTATTTCTATGTTGTAACTTTTGTTTATTATACGATTTGCATAAATAACAAGTAGTTAGACCAGAGTCGATAAAGAAGTTTCCCCGTTGGGGAGGTCCTCCAACTCCCTATACCGCCCTGGGTTAAATAAAAAGTCGGTTTTTGGAGTTGGGAATCTAACGTTCCGCGCGACTCTGTGTGACGATTGATGGAACTACTTCAATAAAAGTACGTCACTTTTCTACTAGTAGTTAACAGTCGATGACGACAAATGGCGGAAACGTCAAAATATTAAATACGATCGAATGTTGGCGAATGTTTTGGCTTAAAGCAAACTCTCTTTATTAATGAGGATATTTCTGATGGAGTAGACCTAAGCTTAGGAGCTAGGCCGACAATATGTATTGTTCAAGATTTCGATTTGAGTGCCTAGGGCGTACTTACGTCTAAAAACTGTATTGTGGCCTTTGGGCCTAGGCTACACTTACGTCCGTTAGGCTTGAACAAGGCATATCTCAAATTATTTCGCACGAAAATGTCAGTGACGCCTGCGCAACACTTTATAGTACAATAATAAATCAAAAGTAAATTGTTTTAAAAGACTAGGGCCCAGGGCTAATATGATTGAAATAAAATTGAAGTTTGACGTTTCGTCTGTTGTTTGTTGATTTCAGCGTCACTGCACATCGATAATCTACTGACCGTATTTAGCGTGCAGTGCTTTTATTAGTTTCACATTGGAGCCGCTCTCAGCGCGCAGGACGTTAGATTCCGTTTTGACTTGGGAGTAAGGGGACCTCCCCAAAGGGGAAACTTCTTTATCGACTCTGGTTAGACCAAGTCTATATTGTGCACATTTTTATATCGACGTCAGAACTAGATCTAGATAAACTTACTAGTTTGCTGAGATTTTAATTGAGCATAAGGAGCATAAAAAATATTCAGATCAGCATAGTATAACCAATATAATTACAAAATTTACAAGGCGTGTGATACATGTGATAGTTAATTGACAGAACAAATACTATATATTTAGTAGTTCTTCACCAATCGTTCCGTGCAACTGCAGTTTTATCTGACAGATAGGTTTGCATGCAAGTGTTGTCAATTAATCTATAATACACATCCACCTTTGGCCCAGCATTTATTAAAAGTGAAAGAAAATTGTGACAGATAAAAAAAAATAGTTAACTTGTGTTATCAGTTAAATCATTGACTCTCCTACTGAGCCAGACGTTCATAATAAAGCAGTAGTTCTTTTGGGTTACTAGAAACCCAAAGGTAGTAGCTGGATCGTACTACTTTATATTTCGGTGAAGCTATACACTAGTATGAATATGTTACATGTTCATTGACTTCTACGAGTCTGACATTCATTATAAAGTAGCAGTATTAGTATACCAGCTGGATCGTACTACTATATATTTTAATGGAGCTTTATACTACTATGAATATGTTATATGTTTATATCATTGACTCCTTACGAGTCTGACATTCATTATAAAGTAGTAGTATTAATATTCCAGCTGGATCGTACTACTATATATTTCGGTGGAGCTATACACTAGTATGAATATGTTATATGTTATATCATTAACAACAACGTTACATAATATATAATATTTATGTTATGCCGGCTGATCTGTACCGTGTGCCTTGTGTTGACCTATACATTATACAGTAGTTGTTTAATAACCTTAATTACTGGTTATAAGTTTCTGTCATTTGCAACAACGTTACATAATATTATATAAATTTATTTATTGTCATAGAACATACATACTACTACTATTAATATATAATAGTATTGTTATGCCGGCTGATCCGTACCGTTCCTTGGGTTGACCAATTCGTTATACAGTAGTTGTTTAATAACCTTTATTACTGGTTATAAGTGTCTGTCATTCATTGCAACAAGTTACATATAATATATAAAGTATGTTATGGCGGCTGATCTTTACCGTTCCTTATGTTGACCTATACATTCATTGATTGATAACCATAATTGCAAGTTTTAAGAGTATGTCATTCATAACAACGACGTTACATATTATAATAAAGTAATGACATGCCGGCTGATTTTTACCGTTCATTACGATGTCATTTACGTCTTTATACATTGTGTAGTTTTTTTTAAACTTTAGTTGCAAGTTTTTTCGTGTTCGTCATTAATAACAAGGAAATAAACATTATTGCATTGATGTTATTTAAAATATCATGTTAGTGCTTAACTTTTGTACCACCCTATACTTAACATCGCATTCCTTTGATCGCAGTCAACGAGGAAGCGGATGTAGTGTAGTAGTATTCCTGTGCTAGCTTGATTTTACCTTCTCTTTGTTAAATGCTTGGTAGTAATATACCACGGTAGGTAATATCTGGCCGGCTGGAAAGTACTACGCGCGTAATAATCAGATATTCTATTTTTACTTAGGTAATAATATGCTAAAGGTAGAGATATTCCATTACACCGGCGACGGAGGTGGTAAACCTACTGTTCTAGATGCTAATTAAATCCATCTATTACTCCTGGTTCTGGTTTGCATGGAATGCAAGAACCTGTATGTATTATTGAAAGTGTATCGATCTCGACTCACCAAGCACTTCCTCTTTGAGTTGCCTCCATCTCTTCCAGTGCTCGATGCTCTTTTTCTTTAGCTCCTTATCTACCTTATACATATCTACCTTATCCACTACAAGGAACTGTGAAATATTTGTGCACGATTTTGTCTGTTTACTGCTTCGTTAATAATTTCTTGAGTTCAATTTTTGTTTGTTTATTTGGATTAAGGACGCGTCAACCGTTAGGTTATAATGCACCACTCTAGCCTAGGGGATATCGGGAGGAATGGCCTATGCTGGGTAAGGGGAGGAAGGGGGGTTTCTCACGTCGCGGTCGTCATAGTCTGTGTCATCGTTTGTTGTGTCATTGTCATCGTCGTCGGGGAGGTCGTCAAGGGAAGGGGGAGGTGTCCCCGACGACGATTGCCAGAGCTCGCCTCTAGTTTCGGGGAGTAATATACTCGCCTCTTACTAGCTGATGTTGCGAGGTGGACTTTTTCTCTTGAGTCTTGAATCGCGTTGTACGATTAGCAGAGCCATGCTCTGGGCCAATTGTACCCCGGGATGTAAATAATGGCTTGTAGTACACATAAATGTTTAATGTTTTGTTTTGTGATTTAGGTATAAAGGTGTAAGATAATGTGTTTACAAAGATGTCCTAGGACTACGAAATGTTATTATACTAGAAGTTCGTCCATTGGCCGTCATGCCGGGATGGATATGAAAGCTTGATTCTTATTGGATGGATATAAGGATTTATAACTTGTAAATAAAGTTTAAAAAGATAAAAGTTAGTCAACTGTATTTATCCTTAACCCTTGGTTAACCACCTGGGGTCCATGCGGCCCCCAGTCAACATTTATTGCTTAGCCATGAGCGCATCTATGGGCGTGGCTTACTGTGAGTCTCAGTACCTTCAAGTTACATCTAACCAATGAAAATTCAGTTGGAGCCCGGTCTCCATGTGTTACGTATTACTCTCCACGAACCTCGCGGGGATTCAAAGGACCCCAGGTGGCTACTTACGTACTACATTTTCAAGTGTTTTTACATAGGCAAAATTTTTATCAATGCATTTCACCCTCACCAAATAACCATATTTTTCATGTAAATTGATAGATATGAACTTATATATACTTATCTAAGTAAATTATACATAAATATAATATAAAAAAATCATACATATAAATATGAATGAAAAAGGTCAATTCAAGTGAAGGGGGGAGGGGGGGGGGGGATTGGTCAAAATTTCACCAAAGTAAACAAAAAAGGGAAAACTTTTTGTGAAATCGAATCAATCATACATTATAAACATCATTGGTAAAATAAAAATAAAAAATAAGTTCAGAAATGGACTCAAATTTGACAAAATTGACAACATTGCGTTTTTTTTCATTTTTCAAAAAAAAATTCAAGTGGAAAAAAAAACTAAAATTTTCGCGATTTTTAACTCTTGAAACACTAAGTGGTCATCAGAAAGGTTCAAACATTAATTCCTGACGAATATTAGGTTGATGGGGTCCTGACGCGCCCCATGTGGTTTGTTATGCTTCTCAGAAACAGGTGGTTAACCAAGGGGTTTTAACCACAAGCCCTATTCCTTAGCCCCATGTGTGAACTCTAGTATGGGTTTCCTATAGTAGTTTATTTTATACCTTAAACATCTATGCAATCTATAGCCATGAAAGGGAAGTATTGTTCTAATTTTTAATTTCCTTAACTATGGCAACTATTTTGACTGCGTTTGGTGCATGAATTCAAGAAATCTTTTACGAAACATTTCAGCGTTTAAATTGAGTTTTAAAGTCTTCAGGCGATTCTACAATGGCACCATTGTGTACAAGTTACCACCAAAGTTCCTTATCACTGTTCAAATTATTTTTAAAATAATTTCGTAAGATTCAATGCTCGCATAAATAAAACTATACATACATGAATTTAAAATTTATTTTTCGTGTATATATATACTTATTAATAATGTAATTCCTGTGCACGGAAGTAGAATTCGCCTGCTTTCCGAAGCTTATACATAGAACTTTCACCCCTTTTTCTTTTTAATCCCATGTATACGATTATTTCACTTCTTTCCATTTCGTCCGAGTAAACCCTGAGCCTAGTTGTAAATGAAAGAGTCATATGATCCCGTCGCATCTCAAGTCGTCTGCTTTGGGCTATAGACCACTGGTAATTTACAACACCAAGTTCTAATAAACAACCTTCCGCCGGCCGATTTCTTGGTATACATACATATCACGTCTAATTAAAATACATTATAATTAATTATATATTTTATTACTGACTCAATGCTATAATTTAGACTTTTATTATGCAGGACTGTCGTTGGTCCTGACAACTCGTTTGCTCCGCTTCCCTCCGCCGAGAATGCATTTTAATGTTAGGGCGGCTGCATAAGACTTGTTATTATGTTTATAAGCACTTTTGGTTTACTTTATTCTGGTTATTATGCATTAGTAAATCAACTGTATTACCTCCTTTCAGCGATTTGTGCAAGACATAGTTCATACCATGCATATTATAAAGGATAATTGAAACAAGAATTATCACTCAAACTAATTAAGATGTACTTATTTATAAGTTGGGATTATAATCATAATCTTTTTACTTTCACATATCTCTATCCATATATTTCATGTATTGTATTTAATTTATATACATATAAATGCTCATTCATGCACTCTCATTGAACAATTGTAACCAGATTAAATCTCACATTCACGGAAGATAATTATCTTTGTTTTAAATAAGAAGAAACGAAACTTCAAGTAGGTCTTAAAAAGGAAACCATCCAACTGAATTGAGTTGGCCAAATAATAATGTCATTATTTGAATAAACTTTCAACGATTAATTGATTTCAGGAAACGAGCGCGAAGTATTTGAGGAAACACTGCAAGGTTTATAATTGAGCTTAATTAGACGCTATGAAAACACGAGTAATTCTCCGCGAGAGAGAGAAAGACTTTCTTGCAGTCTGGACGAGATGCGAACACTTTTCCTCTACCTGGTTGGGTAGGTGAAGATGAATGTTGTGTTACGGTTTCATAAATACGCTGGATTTCTACGCGGACATTTACTCCAGTCCTTTCTCGAAGTCTTGAGTATAGTTGAAAACATCAACATGTCTATTGTCAATTCGCATGCCAATCGGAGGTCATGAGACATTGACACAAGCACAGAAGAACGGACGAACAGATGATTTATATAATATTAGGAAGCTTCGCGTCCTAATATTATATAAGAACATTTTTATATGAAACATTCACCGACAGAGGCATCATTATCATCATCATCGTCTGGCTCTGATTCGGAAGGTCGACAGATCTATAAAGTTATCGGCAATCCTGACTGAAGGTTTTCTCCTCGGTTTTCTCCGTGGTTTTCCTCAGTCGTCCACTGGCAATCCTGACTGAAGGTTTTCTCCGTGGTTTTCGTCCACTGGCAAACCTTACTGAATTCTTGCTCACAGGTGGTCCTTAGTATAAAGAGCGCATTCTAAGATCGATAGCCATTGGGCATTAGCTCCCAACTACCCAGGCAAACCCTACTTAGTTACCTACCTGACGTGAAAAGGGGCAAATTATCTCTAGGGAGGTTTTATTAAATTAAATTTTAAACTAATTTTTAAATTTTTCTCGATCTCACCTATACTGTACAATGTATTCCAGTCAAGTAGTGAAGTATAGCATAGTGGTAAAGTATTCTAGATTGCTCAATTTCTAAGAGAACCTTAATGTTATTTTATTTTATTAAACCTTTCTTGATTAATATATTGATGTATAATGTAATACCCACAAATACAAAAAATTGTAAAAAAAAAAAAAAAAAACGGCAGCCAAGCTCTTCTTCAAGAGTCTTCGGCTGTGAATGCTGTGAGATATAGAAGTTGAGCCAAGCTTTTCATTCTTTCTCCCTAGTATCGCTTTGAAAAGAAGTAAGATCATTTCGCCTGTTGACGAGCGCCAAGCCAACGATTTTTGTGGAAAAAAAGTAAAATTTTTAAACTCGAAATCATAAAAAAAATTGCTTGGCCATGAACCAAATTCAATCTGCCAAGCCATTTTTCGCAAGAGAATTCGAGTTCGCAAGACCTCCGCTAGTAGATACCACTGAGCTCTATATACTTACGTGGAGGGCGCATGCTATACTGTAACCTTGAAGCCTACATGGGCCTAAAGCGATGGGCCTATTATCGACGTCCCTCGATTATATCGCGATTTTAATTGCGATTGCACCACTTCTAGATTTAAAATCTTAACGTCATATGGCGGTCCTGTGCTAGACTTTTTTTGATGGTATGTTACATATAACTGTATTAGTATTGTAACAGTGGACTAATTATTAGGGTCACTCAGGATGCCTAGATAGTGTGTCCTGCTTAGTGTTACACTAAATAAATGTGAAACACTGGCCAGTGACACCAGGTGAACGAACTATTATGTTATAGTTCCTTTTGAATCTGCCGGTGATTAGGGACCTAAGAAAATGGTGGACGCAACCTTGACCGCCACTTACATCTCAAACCGATTTGCCCTGTATATATCATGATTGTCCGTAAGTAGTTTAGATCTCAGTGGTGTATCATGGGACCTTGCTTATAAAAACTTTTACAATTACCTTGACGCCTACCTCTACCCTATGAATACTCAAGAATGCTCTGATATTTGATTTTTATGTTGGTTTAGATGTTTAGAGATATTTTGGGACTTTATACAACTATTTATAACTACAAAAAAACTTTTCAAAATTTTTCGTTTAACTGACACATACCAAATTACCAATTACTATAAAAATTACAAAATTACTGAGGTAAGCTTCAATAAACTGATAAGGGTTTATCTATCTACTACAAAATTGGGAGGTACGAACGGAACTAAGTTCGTGATTGAACACAAACCTTTTTAGTAAGCTGGATGTGTAAAAAGTATTGGTAAAACAATCGTATCACCATTATTCAAAATTAGGAGACTTACGGCAATGATAATCGTCTACCCAGAATCGCTAAAGTGCCACTCAAACTCTCGTGGACGGACACTTACATTTTCTATCTACCTAAGATATCGAGGAACTGGACTTTTCGACTTAAAGTTTCCGCTGTATTTTGCAAAGACAAAGCCTGGCAATCCCATTGGAGCACAAAACCATCGAGATGCGTCAGACAGCCGTACTTTGGCCTGGGGTTTCAGCGGAGTGTCACTCGCAGACTAATGAGGAACGAGTGGGTGAGGCAGCTCATCAAGTTCACTACTCCAACTAAGAAACCCCCTGGTGAACTAAGAGACAGTATTACCAGTGGGGGCATAGCGCAGGTAGACCTTGGACTCTGTGGCTTGAGTGGCATGTCTCGACTACCTATCAATCGGCCAGAGAATTGCACTCTAAGAAATCCTTGCGCTCCTGGCTCTGACATGGCAGTCCTATGTGGAATTTAGCCAGGAGCTGCGAGATTGACGAAAGAAATTCGATTCTAGAGTTTGATGCAGCTTCTCCTTGAGTTCATCTACTCCGGGAAGCTGAAGGACACTCCTGGTGAACTACAGGTTCAGGAGTTGGCAGTGGCGGCGGACAAGTACGACGTCCCAGGGCTCCGAGACCTCTGCGAAGAGCTACTGGTGAAGAACCTTGATGTTGGCAATGTCGTCACATACCTCATTCTGGCTCAAAGGTTTTCACTAAAGAATCTCTTGAAGACTGCCGTTGACATGGTCAAGTCTAGTTGGGAAGTGGTTAGTGCAAGCAAGGAGTGGGCAGATTTGACGAAGACAAATTTCGATTTAGCATTTTTTATTCAATCTGCATGTGTAAACGAAGATGACATGTAGTGCACAGGCCTACTTTTTCTCTAAGTTTCTTCACACGGTATAAAAATAGAAAAGTTGTACGCCAACGTAGCTTATGAAAGTAACACCTACGTTGGATAGGTAGTATATAATTACACAAAAGCCCTACGCTTGTTCAATGGATTCTGCTAGAAATAGACTACTCCTAGGCCTACATTATTGTCCGAGTAAAATTGTTAAAATTAATGTAGAGTTGAACTTCTTACCTCACTTAATTAGCCAGGTAGGTACCGATATCCTGCCCTACACGATGTAAGCCGTTTTTGTGATGGATGTTTTAATAAAATTTATAAAATCACAATGTGTTCCTACTTCTCCTTCAACAAATAATTCTGAAAGTCGCGATCAGATGCCAAACACATACCTTCAAGTTGATGTGTATTTCCTTGTTTTTGTTGTCAAGATGTCATTACACTACGTTTACCACAGGCTCTAGTCCGGCTTACACTGGGCCGGCCTAGCTCTAGGCCGGCCTACATGGCTTGATAAACGCATGGAGCCGGCCCAGATGGGAACCGATCTAGACTCGTTTGCCAACGAGTCTAGACCGCTTCAAACGAACTAGTCCAGTCTGATAAACACTTCACTGCAACTTGATGAGGAGGATTATGAGTATCCAGGTGCCATTCTAGAACAAATCGGGCGAGAATTGATGCGTTCCATGCAAATATGTCATAAGGCAATATAATATAGCTACAGTTTAATAATTGGTTTCATTTAATAATTTTGTTTTGGTAAATTTAGTGGTTGAAAACCGACGTTCTAGTAGGTCTAGCAGGCTGTGGCTAGTTCGGCTTGAAATTGGGCTAGAGTAGGCCGGCTAAGTTTTTTTGATATACACCTCGGACTAGATGAAACCGGCCCAGTGTAAGCCGGACTAGAGCCTGTGGTATACCACAAGAAACAGCGCAATACAGTCTCGGCCATCTTGTCGGCCTTCGTGATACAATAACATTGTATTCACATAAATGAGATATAAATCCAAGCATTGACTGATAGTGATCCTCCCACATATTTGGGCAATCTTAGCCTATAACTTTGACATTTCTGTAATATTTTCATTCTGGCATTCACAAAAGTATTACCAAACGAAGGGGAATACCAATTAAAGTTAAAATTCCTACAATATTTGCTTCCCAAGTTAAAAAATGTTTTCATCATAACGTGAAAGGGCGGCCATCTTGGATTTTGCTTTCAGCACGGCCATCTTGGACATCTTCAAGATACAAAAAAACTTACTTTTTATGAAGTCATCCTTTATACGAGGTAAAGGAAACCAACAATTGTGCATGTAATGGTGATCGTAACTTTTTCCCTTACCTATGACCTTGTCTTAACTTCTATTTGTTTCATTCTGGCGTTCTCAAAAGAATTCCCAAATGAAAGGGCATCTTATTTTTGGTTGGAAATTACATTTTAAATTACCTTGTAGAATATTTGCTTGCTAACTTAAGCATACTTAAACAATTAGGCTCATAGAGTCCTCAGAGGTCAAATCTGACTTCACTCCAACGTCCAAATTTTAACTTTGAGGTATAATCTAACTATGCTAGAAATTTCATTCCTCTTTCACGAAGTGCACAATTATCTAGGTGCCCATTATGGCGCCGCAGCCAAGCCGTGGCGCGCTACACACATTCAGGCACCTTATATAGTAAGCACAGTTTGGGTGATTTCGAGGTGTTACCCAGCCTTCATGAAACGCGATGTGAACTTGAAAACTATCAAAATTGAGGGGATTTAGGTACCTGACAACACATGCCAAATTTGGTTGGGGTACGAGCATTGTTAGTTACTACTGGCTACTATACTTCTGTCTAATTGGTCAGTTTCAATTGCCCAGCGATTCTGACCAAACGGGTGGGGCTACAACGTTCATATTTTACATACGCATTTAAGGTAATAGTGGCGTAGTGCATTTAGAAAGAAAAAGTTGAAAAAGATAGCTGGAAGGCATCCAAATAAAGGTTTTAAATTTTAATATAAGACTTTTACAATCAACAAGTAACTAGAAACTTGACAATAATCAACTACAATGCGTTAAATTCTTTGGGGCACGAGATATTTAACATCCTATTGTTAATTGGTTTTACCATAGCAATTAATACTACTTTAATAAAGTTATTCTTATTCTATTTTAACAAAAATAATTTTGTAGTAGAACTTGAAAAAGTAATGAGATCCCACGCATATAAGAAGCGTGTAAAAATACAGCCATACCTTACACACTCAAAAGAGAGAAGAGATGAGATCGAAAAAAAAGGGGCCAAGCTCATTTACCCTTCCACATTTGCGCATTCTTAATTCATAAACGTACAGTGCCCCATAACAACATCATTGAAAAGCCATGTGTTGAGTGCGCCGGAACATTTGCATTTAAGTTTGATTATAATATTCGTATAAATATAGGGTATTTAAGTTTAGGTCATAGCTTAGGCCATAATGCTCCACTGAAGCCTATGATAGGCTAGGGAGGGCCAAAGTAGGGGGAAGAAAAGCAATGTTTACCGGGTACTCAACACATGGCTCACTCACTCGTCTAACAACGACTTTGGCGTTTACCTAGTTTTATAAACAAACAGAAAGCACGCCAATTAATGGCGGCGTAGAATGTGTTTTTGTTTGCAAAAATAACAAATTAAACACGGCCCATATTATGTTTTAATTATCCTGTTTGATCTTTAATTGTTTGTAACAAGGCAGTGATCAAGATCCACGAATCTCAATGGAGTTTCTACAAACCATGTAGCCTGGTTGCTTAGACAAACCATTCGGGGTTTAGTGATAGAGGCGTGAATTTGGATCATTACTCAGAAAAACGTGCTGAGTAATTTGCCAGGTGGTCTCAATCGATTTTTTTCCCCCGTTCAGGGGTGACCATGGTGCAAAGTTAGGGGTTGACATTATTTTTCAAATGGACTAGGGGTGAGCCTAATAGAAGTAAAAGTGTGGTATTAAACATTTTGTTTAAATATTTATTCAATTTAATATTTAAATCTAAAAAAATGTATTATTTTTAACAGGGGTGTCCAGAATTGTTATTTCGAAAAAATTCGTTCAAAATGCTAGTACCTAAGTAGGCCTATAGCTTGTGATGATTCATCTTTCGGGGATAAGTAATAGAAGCGTGAATTTTGGATCATTTACTCAGAAAAATGCAATGAATCATTTGCCGGTGGGTCCGCATCGAAACATTTTCCCGTTCAGGGGTGACCATGGTGCAAAGTTAGGGGTAGACATTATTTTCAAATAGACTAGGGGTGAGCCTTATAGAAGTAAAAGGGTGGTTTTTAAACATTTCGTTCAAGTATTTATTCAATTTAATTATTTAAATCTAAAAAATTTATTATTTTTAACAGGGGTGTCCAGAATTGTTACATTTGCCCATATTTCTAAAATACGTTCAAAATGCTAGGAAGCATAGCTTGTGATGACTCATTTGAAAGGAATTTAAACACTGAACACGAATTTCATACATAGTTAAAAGTCCAAGGTCACCGGGGTCAATCAGGGTCACGACCTTTGAAATTTATTTATTATTTTGTGTAAAATCCTCGGCCACAGACGCAAGTCACGGTTTGATTCCGACAATCAGAAACCAAACTCGAGTCTACCAAATGTCGAAATTGTTTCTTTATGGACGGAATCAGATAATTCAAAATCACGCAGAAGTCGAGTCCAGTCTAGTCTCACACCCCTGTTTGTGTGGCACATCTTTGTAACAGTTTTTGATAGGAGACAAAGAACAGCGCGCTTTCAATTTCAGAGGCCAAACAATAGTGTCTGAAGAGCAGTATCCCTGTACCTATAAACTCTTATATAAAGCCATAAAGATTAAACTAACTTACACAATTGATTACACAATCGTGGTCAGCATACATTTTGATTCAAAATGAGTGGTCACAACCTATGGTGGTGCAATTAACAGTATATTGGAAAACTCACGACCCAGAAAGTAATTTTGTACAACCCTGAATATAGAATTGATCTTTTAATGTACATATATTATCCTGGACGAACGATTTAGGTAAAAGTACCAAAATATACACTTTTATATGGTCTGTTCATGGTGATTGGACAACAAAATAATAAATAAATTTCAAAGGTCGTGACCCTGATTGACCCCGGTGACCTTGACTTTTGATTATGTATGAAATTCGTGTTCAGTGTTTAAATTCCTTTCAAATGAGTCATCACAAGCTATGCTTCCTAGCATTTTGAACTTATTTAAGAAATAAGGGCAAATGTAACAATTTTGGACACCCCTGTTAAAATAATTCATTTTTTAGATTTAAATCACTAAATTGAATTAATATTTAACCAAAATGTTTAAATACCACCCTTTTACTTTTATCAGGCTCACCCCTAGTCTATTTGAAAATAATGTATACCCTAACTTTGCACCATGGTCACCCCTGAACGGGTACATTTTTCGATGCGGACCCACCGGCAAATGATTCATTGCATTTTTGTGAGTAAATGATCCAAAATTCACGCTTCTATCACTTATCCCCGAAAGATGAATCATCACAAGCTATAGGCCTACTTAGGTCCTAGCATTTTGAACGAATTTTCGAAATAACAATTCTGGACACCCCTGTTACAAATAAAACATTTTTTATATTTAAATAATTAAATTGAATAAATACTTAAACAAAATGTTCAAATACCACACTTTTATTTCTATTAGGCTCACCCCTAGTCCATTTGAAAATAATGTCAACCCCTAACTTTGCACCTAGGTCACCCCTGAACGGGGGAAAAAATCAATTGGGACCACCTGGCAAATTACTAAGCACGTTTTTCTGAGTAAATGATCCAAAATTCACGCCTCTATCACTAAACCCCGAACTTAAGCCTGTTTGGTATCAAGGAGCCGAGCTAATGGATGTAACTATTTTAAGTCCATGCACAAACCAATCGTATCTTCTGTCGCTAAACGGAAATTTGTATAGTATAAAAAATTACAAAAGACATAAAAATTGGATGAGATTATTCATGTACATCGTACTTTATTTCGCATGCCAACCATCTAGGTTAATATATTAATTACAAATAAATAAATAAATAATTTCTGTAGTGTTTTAACATTGCAGAATAGTATAAGAAACATAGCAGTACGAGACGAGCTAAGATTGCAAGGTTTACTCAATCCCCGTGCGGATTTTTGGGAAATCTTGAGCGTGCAATTTTTCGATGCATCTTGGCCATGCCGCGCCCCTTTCTTGCCCAATTTCCAAAAAATTTATAATTTTTCCCCGAAAAAAAACATTGTTTTTAAAAAAAAAAACCCCCCCCTTTTTTTTTTCCCACCAATTTAAGCCTTTATAAAAAAATTCATTTAACCCTTTAAAAAGGGTTATCCCTTTAACCCTTAACAAAAACCCCTAAATGGGTTTAAAAATTACCTTAATTAAAATTTTCCCCCTTATAACCAACTTAAACCTTAAAAAACCCCCCTACTTTAAAAACCCTTATACCGAAATTTAAACTTTAAATTAAAATTTTGTTTTCGGTTGATTTTTAAAAATAACTTTTTTAAATCAAAACGCTTTGGGTTTCCCTATCTTGGGCAAACCAAAATAGGGAAAGGGGAGATTTTAAAATTTGGCCCCGGGAAGTTTTTTGGGTAAGTTTTTTTAAATTTTTTAAATTTTTTCACTTTTTGCCCACCATGTAAGGGGTATTTCCCTTTTTTGACCCCCCCCTTTTTGGGGGGAGAAGGGATTTTTTTTTTCCCCGGGCCCTTTTTCGGGGAAGGGGTTTTGGGTAATTTTTTTTTGGGAAATAGGTAAAATTTTTTTCCCAATTTTTGCAGGTCCTTAGGGTTTGGAAAGGGCGGGGGGGCCCGTCGGGGGGAAACGCCCTTAACTTTTTTAAAAAGGGGGTTTATTTTTTTTTCTCTGTGCCTTTCGTGATAGGGGTTTTGGGGTAACTTATTTTTTAAAGGGTAAGAAAAAAATTTTTTCACCAATTTTGCAGGTTCCGGGAGTTTAAAAGGGGGCGTCGGGGCGTGCACCCCCTAAAAGGGTTTTTTTAAAAAAGAGTAAATCTTTTTACCCTCTGTGCCTTTCTGTAGAGTATTGCGGGGGAAACTTTATTTTTATTAAGTAAATTAAAGTTTTTACAAAAATTTTCCCTCCTTGAAGGCCCGGGCCCACGCTTCAGGGGGCGTGGGGGGCGCCCAAAAAATCCATAAAATTTTTTTTAAAAAGGGGGTTTTAATTTTTACCCAGCTGTCCTTTTTGTGTAAGTATTGGGGAAAAAATTGTTTTTTAAAAGGAATAGCTTTTAAAAATTTTTGCCCCTTCCGTTCCCCCAAGGGTTTTTTGGACCCCTTCAGGGGGCGTGGGGGGCCTTTTCCAAAGCCCTTAAAAACGTTTTTAAAGGGTTTTTTTTTTTATCGTTTCCCCTTTTGTGATAATTTTGGGGGAAAATTTTTTTTTAAATTAAGTAATCTTTAAAATTTTTTTTGCCCCTTACCTTGCAGGTCCTTTTTGGCCTTCAGGGGCGCCCGGGGGCGCCCGCGACGCCCATTTTAACGTTTTAAAGATTGTTTTTTTATCCGGGGCCTTTCGGATAGAGTTTTGGGTAAACTAATTTTTAAAATTAAATAAAATTTTAAAAATCTTTTTTTTTTTGAACCTTTTTTGGGGCAGGCCCTTGGTACCTTCCCAGAGGGCGTGGGGGGGGCGTCGCGACGCCCTAAAAACGTTTTTTAAAGGGATGTTTTTTTTCCCTTTGTCCCTTTTTGGAAAAAGGGGTTTTGCGGTAAACTTATTATTTTAAAATTAATGATATAAAAGGGTTTTTTTGCCCCTCCCTTGCGGGTTTTCCGGGTAGTTTTCGGGGGGTTTTCGGGGGCGTGGGGGGGAAAAAAAGGAATTTTATAAAAGGGAGGGATTTTTTATTCTTTGGCCCCTTTTTTTGGAAAAGAGTATTGGGGAAAAACTGATTTATTAAGTAAAAATACAATTTTTGAATACCTACCGAAGGCCAAAAAAAAAACTTCAAAAAACCTTTTGGGGTCGTCGCGTTACCCCCCAGAAATACTAAAAAGGTTAAAAGGCCCTTTTCAAAGAAAAGGTTTTCAAAAAAACTTATTCTATTAAAAAAAATAGAAAATTTGTTCCCGGGCAAAACTCTATCCAAAAGGAACCGGATAAAAAAACCTTCATTTTAAAAAAAACCGTTATGGGTCGTCGCGACCCCCCCGGAGGCCCTCTGAACGTCCAGGACCTCCAAAGGTGGGTTTAAAAAAACCTTAAAATTGTATTATTTTTGAATAAGTTTCCCAAAACTCTATCCGAAAGGTACACGGAAAAAAAAATAAAGCCCCCAAAAACGTTAAAGGGGGGTTTGGGCGGGGACCCCCGAGCCCTCTAAAAGGCACCCAAAGGACCTGAAAGGAAAGGTTTCCAAAAAAATTTTAATGTATTACTTTTTTGAATAAAATTTCCCCCCAAAATACTTATCCCAAAGGGAAAACACTGATAAAAAATTTAACCTTTTTAAAAACGTTAAAAGGGCGTGGGGGACGCCCCCGACGCCCTCAAAGGCCCAAAGGCCTGCAAGGTGGGTTCAAAAAATTTGGTTGTTTAAAATTTAAATTAAATGAATAAATTTACCCCCAAAACTCCTAAAGGGCCAAAAACAACCCCCCATTTCCCCAAAAAAACCCTTTTCTTTAAAAACCCCCCGCGTTAATGGGCCGGACCCAAAGGACGCCCTTTAAAGGTGCCAAATTAAAGAAAAATTTTAAAAACGTTTGCTAAAAAAAGGGAAAAAAGCTCCCGAAAAAAAAAAACGAAAAAAAAAAAAAAAAAGGAAAAAATAAAAAAAAATAAAAAAAAAAAACAAAAAAAAAAAAAAACCCCCAGTTAAAGAAACCAAAAGAAAAATAAAAAAAATTAATAAAATTTTTTAAACTTTTTTTAAAAACCCAATACTCTACACAAAAAGGCCCACAGGGTTTTTTAAAAAAAAAATAAAGCATTTTTTAATCAACTTTAAAGGGCGTCCCCGGACCCCCCCCGGACGCCCTCTGAAGGGCCTACCAGCCCTTTGCAAGGTGGTTCAAAAAACTTGTATGCTTTTAAATTTTAATAGAATAAAATTTCACCGAAATTTACTGAAATCAAAAAAACACCGCGAAAAAAAATTTAACCCCTTTTTAAAAAAACGTTTTTTGGGGGCTTTCCGTGACGCCCCCGACCCCTTTCGAGGCGTGCCAAGCCCTGAAGGGGTAGGTCAAAAACTTGTAAGCTATTTTTTAATAGAATACCTTTCCCACCAAAATACTTAGCACAAAAAGGTACACGAGAAAAAAATTCTTCCCTCTTTTAAAAAAACCTTTTTTTAGGGCGTTGCGAAAAAAAAAACGACGCCCTCGAAGGGGTGTTTTGCCAGGGACCGGCAAGGTTGGGGGAAAAAAAGGGTTTGTCATTACTAAATAGAATACTTTCCCCGGCAATACTTATCACGAAAGGACCCCTGAGAAAAAAAAATAATTTCTCAAAAAAAAATTTTTATAGGGGCTTCCCCCGACGCCCCCCGACGCCCTTTCCAAGCATACCAGGACCTGAAAAAATAGGTACAAAAATTTGTATTGTTCCTTACTTAATAAAAATATTTTTTCACCGAAAACACTCTATCAAAAAAGGGGCCACGCAGATAAAAAATCATCCCCCCTTTAAAAAAAAGGGGTTTTAAGGGCGTCCCCCCCCCGGACCCCCCCAAAAACCCCTCTTGCAGCATGGGGAGGGCCCGGGAAAGGGAAAGTGCAAAAAAATTGTGTCTTACTACCAAATATAATACAACTTTTACCCAAAAAAACTTTTCCCCAAAACGAAAGAGCACGAGATACCTGTTGCCCCCCTACAAATCGGAAAACTTTGGCCGGAAAGGAAAATTACGTAAAAATATTGAAAAGGTTTACTCAATTTTACGAGCGGAATTTGGGGGGTTCCCGGGGGACTTTCCAACTTTTCGATTTAACCTTGGACACGGAAATTTACAGCCGGGGAAATAACAAACAAAATAAAATTATTTCAAAATGAAAAACCTTGTTGTTAAAAAAAATTTCCCCCATACATTTCAACGAATTTTTAAATTTTTTTTATTTTTTGCGGGTTTTTTAAATCGTAACAGTTTGGTGCTTTTTTGTTAGCATTTACCCTTTTACCGGGGAAAAACTAAAAATGTCTTTTTTAAAATTTTCAGGCTGGGGTCTATTGGCCCTTTTGGCCGTATGAGCCTGGACAGACAGACAGACGACATACAGACATTTAACATTTAAAAATTTAAAACATTTAACAAAAAATTAATCACGCCCAAGGACCGATGGGTAGCGTTGTTAACTACGTTCGCGGGCGCTAAACTAGTTTTTAAATTTCCCAATAGCAATTAATACTACTTTAATAAAGTTATTCTTATTCTATTTTTTTAACAAAAATTTAATTTGTAGTAGAACTTAAAAAAAGTAATGAGACCCCCACGCATATAAAAAGGCTTGTAAAAATACACCCATAAATTACCACTTAAAAGAGAGAAGAGTTTAAAGATTTTAAAAAAAGGGGGCCAAAGTCATTTACCCCTTCCCCCAAAATTTGCCCCAATTTTTTAATTTCATAAACGTTAAAAGGTGCCCCATAAAAACCCAACCCCTTGAAAAGTTGGCTAAATAAAATTTTGCATGAACTTTTAATTTTAAAATTTTTAATTTGGGGAAAAATAAAAATTTTGGGAGGGAACTTTTTACTTTAAACAATAGGGGCAAATTTTCTTTTTTCCCCAACCCTTTTGAAGGATGTTTTTGGGGGGGGGGGGGGGGGGGGGCTTTACGTTTATAAATTAAAATCCCGAAAATTTTGGAAAGGGGTTTAGATGAGCTTGGGCCCCTTTTTTAAGATCTCTTTATTTTTTGAGTGTGAAAGGGTTTTGGCGGGTTTTTTTAAAAATTTTTTTTGTATGCGAAATTTTTGGTTAACAACTGCATGAAACTAAAAATTAAAAAAATTGTATTTATAAATAAATTTGGGATGCGATGCTTTTTTAAACCCAAAAATGCTAAATTTTTGTTTCAATTTTTAATTCAAGGGGATGGGGAAAAACGATCAATTGCATTAAAAAGTAACAAATAAACCCAAAAATTTTCCGTCATTATTTTTTTTTTCACGGTTTTGACAACCAGGGGTTTTCATTTGATTGACCATGAGGATTTTTCCACTAACCATTCTGGGCATTTTCTACCTCGATTTCTCAGGTTTCTCATTGCCCTTAAATCTTTACCCCTTTATGGGTTTAGCGGTAATTTTTACTTACCCCCATTTTTCCCAAATTTACAAAATTTAAAATCTTGCCAGTTTATCATCCTTTTAACCCGGAAAAAAAGCTGCATTGTTTTTGTTTTGGAAATTGGTTAGAATTTTTTTCCCTTTTTAGATTTAATAAAATTTTTCTTGGGTTAAAAAAATTTTAAATTTTTTATAAATCAAAAAAAAAATAAAAAAAAATTTTGGGGTTTCCCGGAATTTTGAATTCCTGTAGAAATTTCAAATTAAAAAAAATGTAACAAAAAGGGGAAAAAAAATAAAAAATTGCAAAAAAAATTTTTTTTTGAAAATAAAAAATCTAATTTTTTTTTTTTTTAAAAATTTTGATTTTTAAATGGGAATTTAAAAATCATAATTTTATTCCTAATAATAATCAAGGGAAAAAATCTAGAAACAAACTAAAATTCTTTTAAAAAAATCACGAATTTCAAATTGTTAAAGTAGAAAGCAAATTTTTTGGGTCCCACCTTATTGCCCTTTCTTTGTTTATTAAAGATAAAAACAAAATTTAAAAAGCGAGTTTGCTATCACACTGAAACAGGGGCCACACAAAAGGGTGGGACTTTGAAAACGGGTTGTATTCTCTCAGACTGTGGAATGCGACTCGTATGCAGTTTAGTTTACATACACCTTTGAACAATAATGTCTGCAGCTGCTCGCACTGTGTTTACATTTATTTCTACGGTATATTGTGTGAAGTCTGTGCGTACACAACCAGGATGCATGTGTGCGATGCATAGGCTAGTAGTAGCTCTTCTCTGTAATACATCATTGGGCGTAATGTGGTACAAGTGGCAATTCTTTCTTCTCCAATGGACACGCTATAGAAAACCACTAGGCGGCTGCCTCTTCTCTTCCTTGATTAATATGACCACTGTGCATCTGCATAATATACATACGTTCTACAGAAAGTAACCTTTGGAACAGTAATATATTACTTCAATTACAAAGTTCCAACTATAAAATACAATACACCATATTAAAAATCATTCTTATATGGATGCTTATGGATTGTACTTTTATAATGAAATGCTCTTTGAAAACGGGGCCCAAAAAACGTTTTGCATAACATTGTTGAAAGCAAAATATGTTATAAATGATGCAATAAACCTAAAACATTCAAGCATTTTGTATCTTATTAGGACCATATCGAGGCAAAATTGATATTTTGGATTTTAGTAAATTCGACTTCATAGGGGCAGTTTTTTACATACCCTGTGAACAAGAAATGACTGAGCTTGCTAATTTTTACAATTTCAATTTCACTCACATGATATTATTGTTATGTTTGTTTGTGGTTTGGATGCTGTGTGCTCATGAACTGATAGCTTTTTGTAATACATCATGGGCGTATGTGGTACAAGTGGAAATTCTCTTTCCATCACGCTATAGAAAAAAATCCAGGATGTCTTTTTTTCTTATTTTTACTATATTGTATTTGTGTGTCTGTTAACACGTTCGCTAAACGATACTCCGTTGGATGAAATTTATTAATTTCAATCTCGAACTTAGAAACTCCACTTTTGAAGAATCAAATTTTCTTATAAGCATTTATGGATTGTACATTTTATAAAAATTTCTTTGACAAACCCCAAAAACGTTTTGCATAACAATTTTTGATAAGAAAATTGTTATGAAATTGAGCGTAATAAAAACCTGAAAATCATTTTAAGATTATTGTTTTTTTTTTAAAACCATTTTTCTGAGCCATAAACTTGATTTTTGGCTATTGTAAATTTTTCACAAATTAATATGGAATACAGTACTTTTTGTTGAGCGCGCGGTAAGCAAGATAATTCTTTTGAGCGATTAATTACGATATTTTAAAATTACGATAATTACATGAAAAAAATTATTTTTTATTAGTTTATTATTTAAAATCTTGTTTGTTTTTGCACAACACAATTTGTTCCTAAATGAAACCAATTGTATAAACGCGGGGATTGTTTTTAGAAGACGATCTGAACAATCTGATTTTCTATGAAAACTATATTTTACGTTTTCCTGTAAATTGTTTGGACTGATTGTTAGCTTTTTTTCGTACATACGCTACTCTGATTAAGATGGTATTTTAAGAGGACTTCCAAAACCCTTGATTTTAGATAATATACTATGAATTTGTGTGCTATGTTAGTGAATTAAAAGTATGTCTGGAATATTTACTGCAGACCGTATTATATATGATAATGGAAATTATTTGTTGACTAAAATATAAAATTAATGATACATGTTTAATGTAGAAGATACTTATCTCAGTCATCGCTGCTGTAAAGATGGAACCCATAACACGGTTTGACTCCGACTTGAGAATGATATGGATGTGTTTCTATGATAATCAGATAGAAAGAGTTGTGCATATCATAATAAAGCTGTGGCCTTTGTTCCGGCACATAAAAATAACACTTTCGCAAAAATATGTTTTCTTCATAACATTTTCAATGGCAATTCAGAAAACGTGATGAAATAAGCAATGCATATTATGATTTCTGGTTTAATTACCTATGAATACGGGCTTCAAAAGACAATACACTAAAGAACCGAAAATCATTTTATTGTTTGTGATCATCCTCATTTGAAATGTGCATTGTTATTCTGTGGATACATCTCCATGATGAGGCGAACTAGAAAACGTGGTTAGAACAACAAACAATAGTTCAAGTAGTCTATTTATAGCATTTGACCTAATTTTAGAAATCACAAAAATGGTAAATCTTGTGTTATTGAGTTAGTAGTTTTTAAAAAATGCTAATTTTTTCCATTTACCTAACAATAAAAACTAGACACATATTTAGTTGGTGGCAAATGTTGCTAAAGAGTGCTTAACAGTATCTACCTAATGTGCACAATAACAGTTGAAAAAGTTGATCAATAAAATTAATAAAATTGTGATTGTATTAATTAAACATTTAAATTGTTAACACTAAATACATGTTGAACGATTTTAGGCTTTGTGTAGCAAACGAAATTAATTTATGTTTCGCTCCATTTCCTGGTGAAGCAATTACTGCAATACTATCTTATCGTTCACTAATTAACACTAAGTTACCCTAGAGAAACTCGAGCGAGAAAGACAACTCATCTCTTCATCTATCCTGTTTATTTTAATTTGTCACTCTTATTTATCACTATTTATATTTATATTAGTCACTAATGGTCTTCCTCCACAAAAGAGCTGACAGATAGAACAGTAATAATACAAAACAATTACAGTAATGTAATCTTGATTTTGGCACCGCCAATAAAATATTTGCCACAAACATTGTCGTTTTTCTAAATTTTTGTCTAAGCTTGTTTATTGTTTCATTTCACATTCTATCCTGACTTTCTGTGTTTCGTATTTTATTTTGAATGTGTGCTTACCATAGTTAAAATTAAAATTAATTAAAAAACTTTTAAAAACTTTGGAAATAATTATGTAGAATTTGTTTTGTTTAGTTTTATTTGGATTAAGGACGCGTCAACCAAATATGTAGAATATTGGTCAGCAAGTTTGTTTTTGATAATCAAAACAACTTTTACTGAACTTGTTTTCTGATTTGTTCGGAAGAGATGTTTCCGATGAAGTTGTATTGTTCGCATTTATTTATTTGTCTATTTAACGTATATCCTATTAAGTTAAAAAACTGATTTACAAAGGAGGACAATAGTTTGAAGGACTTGAGAATATGTTATTTTCTTATAATGTTTCTTCATTTTATTGGCTTTACTGTTGGTTACGGTCGCTGCAAGACCATATGGTTCATAATGTTTCAACAGTCTTTCATTATATCTTGTACTAATCGTATTTTTTAGTGTATACAAGGTTGGACAACAGTATATTCTATTAAATAACACTTAGTTTAAGCCTCGGAATAATGTTTTGTTCATTACCAGTACAATGTATCTGTATTATGACACGTCTTTTGAAATCTGTTAGAAAATGTATTTGTTTCTTTCTGTGCAGGGACCCGAAAAAGCGAGACAAAACGAAACAGTTATTGAAAAAACGAACAAATTCGAACAATTTGACAAATGTAATCTGTGCGATTGCCAACTGTCCGAAGTAAACTAACTTACATCGCTGCCGTATGTTAGGCCCCCACACAGATGGTGTGTGTACTGTGTACAGTTATCACGGCAGCGCTCTTGGCTGAACCGAAACACATTAATACTTGTAATATAAGTGCCATGGCGTATTTGGAATCGCAAAGTCATCTCTACATATATCCATGGTTAACGGGATGTGTGAATATATCAGTTACAAATTGCAATGATTGCTACGGACAAGGAATGCTTGCGCTACAGGTGACTGAACTGATGGTTTTGTGTCAACAATGACACGCTGAGGTTTACCGTAGGCCATTAATTAAAACAAACATCGTAACAGGGAATACAATGTTTAATTTTAGAGTGAATAAAACACATCTTTGAGTTTTATACTTTATAAAAGAATTCAGTTTCAAGGTCGGTTGATTATTTTAAAGGAAACGTTCACAACTGTAGTCGATACTAGTCATACTATCATTATATACTACGATAGTGAGCGACCAACAGTTACTGACATATACAAAACAAAAACAACGACGATCTCGATGACAGGGCAGACCCCCCCCCCCCCCGAAAATCAGTTATGGAATATACGGGTTTAAAAAAAATTAAAAAATTAAAACCGTATCCCGTTAGGGGTATCTCGTACGAGTCGCCTCCAGACTCTCCTATCCTGCCACACATCCCCTCTTCCTCGACAATCGCAGGGTACAACTCTGCTAATCGTAAAAGGCGAGGAAAGAAATGAAGTACATCTCGCAAACATCAGTTATAAAGTACAGGGAAAACATATAATTCCTCGAAACTAGAGGCGAGCTCTGGCAGTCGTCGTCGGGAACATTTCCCCTCCCTTGACGACCTCCTCGACGTCGACGACGATGACGATCACGACGAGAGAACCCTTTGTTTCCTCCCCCTACCCGTGGCTACCATCGCTAGGAGTAGATACAGTGAACCATCAGTGAACCTTGGTTCTGACTGGTTCTGACAAGCACGGTATTTTCCCGGCGCGCTTTGAGGGGGCGGTGGGATCTAACCACAGCCTTGTTACACCCAAAGAGCTCACCCATAGTCTCTAACGTCGAACCTCTTTGGCTCAGCGCGCGCGACCTCTTGCGTGACCCCTGCCAATCAAACTATTACCATTACACGGTGCACGGATGTAAGGTAAGATACCCCTCACCGTTAGCAGACTCTGGGTATCATGAGTTCACGTATAAGTATTGTATTCCACGCATCACGTATCTGCGAGTGTGACATGAGATGGTTGATGGGCTAGCATTAGTGTCTGCAGCCTTGGTCATCACTTCACAAACTGTATATTGACATGGGTCAATAAAATGAATTATGGAAAGGTTATACCACATACAAGTATGAAGCAAGATTTCATCAATAATATAGTTATTGTTATGTCGCTTGCGTGGAAAGGTTCAATTGTACCTTGCTAAAGGCGATGAATTGTTCAATAACTGTGCATTTATCTATTGGCTACTCAATTCAGTTGTAAAATTGATTTGATGTATATACAATTATATTTAAAACTCAGGTTATACGAATGTGATAAAACATGAAATGTTGTTAGGTATCAGCTTATGGAAGAGGTAATGGATGAAAATAGCTATCTATACATCAGGAAAAAGAGATAATTGAAAATTGAAAGGGTTAAATGTATAACTTACTTACTGGGTTAAAAATAAACTCAAGACTCGAGCACATGGAAAGAACTAACTATTCTATCCTTGGGAAAACCGTTCAGGGCAACTTACTCACTTTGAGGTAACTAACTAGGAATTACAGGGTGCGGTGTGAGGGTTGTAATGTACGCTAATGTTCGATGGCTACTTGATATTACTCAATCCCAACATTCGCAAATTTATTAAGGAAAACCTAGAGTAATACCTAATACAGAACATCAAAAAAGAAGAAAATCAGTCATTATTGCCAATGGTCAGCCTCGAACAAGCACCCTCTAACTTGTGTCTCACGTCTAACGCGTAATCTACTGGTAAATTAGAAAATAAACTCAATTTATATTTATGTTTGTATGTGTTGTGTTGTTGTACGTGTGTAAAATCTTCAAAATTTCAACCCTGATCAATACATTACTATACACTCAGATCCTACCAATGACTGTTTTTCAATTAGGCCTACTTTATAGGCAGAATTTGAATATTATTAGCGTCGCCAAATATTTCAATTCTATCTAGTCCACCACCCATAATAATGTGTGTTCATAGTTAATTATTCAAATTAGTTAGTTAATAGTTTTATATAACGTTTCCTCTTTATTAGTACACAGTTTTTAAGTTGATGCAAATTACGTAGGCCTACATTTACTTTTGCGCAACCGTTGCGATAATAAGCAAATCAAGTTTTAACTACCGACTACGATTACACTATAACCCGCGATGTTCTTGTTTTCGCCACTGTCAAATTCTTTGTTATCGCGTTGTGTTCAGCCTTGGAGAAACGGCTCAAAGTGTAGCCTGGGCACACTCGATACTCGATAGACCATATGGGTTTATTACTCCAAGTGTGCTCGCTGCTCGGCCTACAAACAGCAGTAACTTGTTTTTTACGACTGCGTTGTGTGCTTTCTATTGTTTTACGAGGATTTCAAGTATTGATGGTTCCGTCACGTAATTACGTACTAGATGTGTTATTCTCTGGGGCAAGGAATGCTTGGTTTGTGATGGCTCAGTTTATTGTGAATGCTCTCCACTCCATTTATTCACTAAAATGAGACTACAATATACTTTTATAATCGTTTTTGAATCCTGTTTTTATTTATTTATTTATTTATTATTTATTTAACGTCTATCCTATTCAGTTAGAAAAACTGATTTTTAAAGGAGGACAACAAAATTATTACATAAATGCAGAAACAACAATAAACTACATTTAAGTAAATAGTAGCAATACAACAACAATGCATTAAACACAACAATTTTGGTAACAAATAAAAATGATATTAAAAGCATTTAATGAATGAATCAAATATAAAAAAGGGTGGGGAATGAAAAGAAAAGAAAAGAAAAGAAAAAAAAGAAAAAAGAAAGAAAAAGAAAGAAAGAAGAAAAAAAATCAAAGATGTCTGAAATTTTATACAGATTCCAGTGAAACATAGAAGTTCTCTATTTTAATACGACGCTGTAAAAATAATAGTTTTAAATCATTTGTTAAAAAATAAATCGTCTTTGCAATTGTGATTTTGAATTTCAAAAAACTTAAATTTGTGTAAATGTTTATTGAGAAATAATTAACGGTTATTTACGACTACGGAAGAGTGTTAAGTTTTATAACAATAAGATGCGTACTAGTTGCAGGGAATGATTAAAAATCAAATCTGTATTGCTACAAGACAAGGTGTTTTGTTGAAGGTGGAAGTGCAATAACAATTATAATAACGCTAGACTACAATTTGAATATATAATATTGAATATATGGATTGATTTAGGCATGATTGAAAACCGAATTACTCAAATTTTCCATGTATCAATCTTACCATAAACGTATCCTTACAAACAAGCACAAAACACAAATTCCGTTGAAACATACTATAATAATGTCTATATCAACAATAACTACACACAAAAGTTTATACGTTTAATGATTAATGAGTTGATTTTATGATAAATAGAATAAAACACAAGTGTTGGCAGTGATAAGACATACAATCAATAATAAAACAATAATTTCAAAACGAAAGCTGCTATGATTAATGATTTATAAGTTGTAGATTGATGATATTAATGGACCTATTAGTAAAAATGTCAATTGAAGTGGATTGTGGCAAGGAGTGAAAAGGTTCTGGAAGACGAATGATGAGTGACCTTTTAGTAATTGATTAGACAGGGAGTTGAAGCATGAACAGGTGGCACAGCCGAGTAAAACGGGAATTTTAACAATTATTATAAAATAATAAATGGCGTGTCACTCACGATAAACATTCATCATTCTGGTAATTGCCAACTGAGTTCCGGCGAGCTATTGATTCCGTTTGTCTTATCAATAGGATTATTTTTATTTATTAAAAATTATCTTCAAAAGTAATTTAAAAACAAAATTCCACACTAAAAAAAACCTAATATTATGTTTTTCATCACTATTTTTTAATTTTCCATACTAAAAAACTTATAACAAATTATTCGTATGATAATGGGTAACTGCATTTATACATCCTAAATTTATAGGTACGCGTTATGTTTTATGGGAACGGAATGGCAAATAAATTATGCCATCTAATATGTAATTAAAATATTAGTGATGATCTAATTGTCATCTCATAACGATTCCTGGTATTATAGTTAACGATTTTAGATAGCCTAGTGTTCATATCATGTTCTCTCTCTCTCTCTCTCTCTCTCTCTCTCTCTTTCTCTCTCCTTAAGAACTTTCTTCCAACTAAACTTAAAAGAATGCTTGTACATTCCCTCATATTTTCTCACTTTGACTACTGCGACGTTATTTATAATGACTTGACTGAAGACATCTATTCGACTTCAACGGGCTCAAAATTCATGCGTACGTTTTATTATGGGTATTAAAAAATCTGATCATGTAACTCAAAGTTACAAAGATCTTCAATGGCTTCGTCTAAATGATCGACGTAACCTCCACTCTGTCTGTCTCATTCATCGCGTATTATCAACTTCTTTACCGTCTTATCTTGCTACCAACTTCACGTACCTCCATTCAATCATCTCTTTAACAATAGATCAAGGACAGGTACTCAACTCATTTTTCCAGTTCACAGGACAAACTTACTCGATAATTCAATCACTATCAGTACAATAAGAACTTGGAACGCTCTACCGTCAAACATCAGGGACACCCATATCAATAGTTTAGTTTAGGAGTAAAATTCATGAATTATATTTCTCAAAATGCCATGGGAATACTGACAAATAACAACATGCACAATATGTTTAAACTCACAATGATATGCTTTTTCTTGATTTTAACTTCTGTAGACAATTCACTTAATAATTATGGTATGAATG
>JAMZAV010006657.1:0-30995 GCA_024449915.1 Sweltsa coloradensis | reverse complement strand
TTCCAATGCATTAGATTATGGATCTAACTTATTTTTTTCAATTTTGAGGGTTGGTTTGGTACCTTGTTGTTTAAAGCCGTCCAGTTGACAGTAGAGGAATCTGACTCATTAAACTCATTTTGTAATAAAAAAATAGTGTTCTATTGAAAATGAAGACACGACATGGCTACTCTGGAATAAAGCCAGTGGCGTTCATGCCTGGCTGTAACTTTGAAAACTTTTAAAAACTGAACATGCAATTGCCAAAACATAACAGGACTTATTTCTCGATTTGGTTAGTCGGGAAAAACTCCCGTAGGTTTTTAATTTCTTAATTTTTTTAAATTACTGAATTGTAGTTAATAATAATTACAGGACTTGTTTCTAATCCTAGCATTTGACAGTTATTTGCGACTGGAAGTTGTTTACTGTTGTTTGCACACTTTCATGTCGGACTCGATACAGGCCGCACTGCATGTTCTATATCTAGCTGCACGCATAGGCACAAGAAGTGTAAGCTCGGACCAGCTGCCTTAGTGCGCCCTGGACAACTATTCCATATGAGACTTGATTTGTACGAGTACGACATAATAATAGGGAAGTCTCACGAACTTGGTTTATAATTCCATTTAACTAACAATCATTCACGTTCTTATTCATACAATTTGTTTTTTATATGTAACTGAATCATAGTATTATTTACAAAAGCTGAAAGATCTAGACAAAATTTGAGAGTGAAAAATAGATCGTAAAGTCATATTGTTTCACAGCCCCAATCAACTATTATTCTAGTCAGTTATACATTTAATCGTGTTTAGCATAGTATTCCCCTCTTCCGAATCTATATTATTTGAAATGTGAATTTATCTATTTTCCTTAATTTAAGCTAATGTTTTCATTATCGTACATTATTAATATTATACGTTTATTATATAATAATAATTATGTCTTTTTTCACAACATGATAATATTTTGTATACATTCTTTATAATTGCAATAATGGTTTTATTCGTACGTTTGTTATGGAAAATGACAACAATCATGTGAGCTTATCCTATATTCAGCTACAAAAAACGTCTTGCAATGAAATACAACAAATAGAATAAATCAAGGGAAGTATTCTACATAAATCTACACACGAATTGTTTTAATATAATTACTCTACATATGTATTACAACTAGCGTATTTGTGTGAACGCCAGTACGTGTTCCCCATGTTCCAACATTACGACAACCCGTTAAAACCTCATGCTTACGTTTTAAATTTTTGTGTGGATCCACCTTTAAAAACCATAGTTAGCCGCCATCTTTTACAATCAGTTGAACGTCACCGCTCGCAGCGCTACTGGTGGTGAAACGTCATACGGTCCCCCATAGTGTAACTATCGAGTGTGCACCATGCATTCAGCTTTCCCGCGCCTGGGGCTGTCTCTAGAAACCATCCATGTTTCGCTACTATTTGCTTTTTGAGGAAGTTTCCCGATTTAAAATGGCACTTTTCGTCGACTGGAAACTGTGATTTCGTGATCGCTTTCAAGTACGCCAGAAAATATAATAATATGTTTATTTCGTTTCTTAATTTTGAACATGATATTTGAAATCTTGTATTGTTTATTTAAATAAAGTATTGCTGTGTATTAAAGATGACAGATATTGTGTTGGTTTCCTAAAAAAAACGACTTTTTACATAATATGAAATATTGTTCAATTTTACAAGAAAACAAAAACATAATGAACGTTGTCTTGAGTAAGAGATTGTGATGTTATTCTGAAAATTTAATTAAAATCTCTGTACTCATAAATCTTTGCAGACAGAGAACATACAAAGACAATCACACTGAAAAACTTGCAAAAAACGCAAACCAGGAAGAAAGTCGTACAAATATGATTAAAATTTAAAATATTTTTCTCTTACGCTCAAAATCGTAGCACGGCTACATGTAATTTATGAGGTTCCCTTACTTATAGTTTAATCTAAATTGAAGTAGTTTTGTTAGGAAGCAAACAAGAGGATAAAAAAATCAGTTTAATTGGTAATTTATGTCAAGTACTGTGTTGAGTACAGTTAAAAACGTGAAATGCCTAAATAAAGGGAACCGTATGTCACACTGAAAATATAATAGAAATCGTAGCGTCCAATAGTTTAGTCTATTAGTAAGGTAGAGCGAGCAAACAACGCAGAGAAAAGCTATAAAAAGCAATTTTTGTTTGGTAATATAATATTTTCTTCGATTGGATGGTCTGCAGCATAAGTTCATTAGACAAGAGAGCAGGGCGACTGAGTATACAATTCAACTCAAGCGGCGCTTATTCTGTGATATTCTGTACGTGTGTGTGTGGTACGTCGAAAATCAGCCGAATAGCTGAACAGATTGCGCTGAAATTTTAAATAGACATCCGGTACGAGTTTATGGCTGGATGTCCCCATAGCGCTCTGTATGTGCAGAGGTCTACTAATTATTTTTTTAAAGCACTTTCCTGTTGTCTAAAATCTTTCAAATTACTTTGAGGAACAGATGAAGGATTGAAATTTGTCATACTATTTTTACAATTAGCATACATTGATTCGATTTTAAATGGGACAGACCTATATGCTAATTTCTCATAAGAAATGGACTGGATCATGAGATAAATGTGTGGTTTTCTCACACAATATTTTAAATACTATTACCAGTTCCAAGAGTAAGTATCAATATTCTCATTAATATGGAAGACTATTAAATCAATATAAACAGTTTTCGCGCGTTTTACTAATGTACGTCTGTGAGCTCGCGCTCTGGGTTTTGTGGCAATATTAGGAACTCGTTGAACGTTCCTTCCAGACAGACAAAAGAGCAGCCGAAGAAAGGCGAGCCAAGCAGCGGAGCTCTTGACCCTTTCACGGGTTGCAGTTCCAGGTAAAAGCAAAGTCTCTCGTCGTGTTATGAATGGCATGTGACTACAATGACTGTATAAATTAGTTTTCAACTACCATGACCAAACAGCTTTTTCTAGACGAGTTCTGGATTTAGAATCTGTCAACTCAAATGTCCGATTTGAGTATCCTCTTTGGACTACAGAACTATTACTTTTTAGCACATAGCACAATCGAAAGTACAGTTTTAACATTATACATTTATATTGTAATTTATATTATTATAATTTATAAATTATTATATATATAAATTTATATTATAATTTTTGTTATTATTAATTTATAGACAAACCGTATCATAAAGTGTTCTTAGAAATTGGTGTGGATGTAGGAAGAGGGGTCCTTCCAAATATGATCAACATTCATCAAATTATAAATGGATTACTTTTAATGAAATACCATGTCTCTTGATATAAGTGAAGAAATGATAGTAAATTCCATTGATTATATTGACTTGAGTAAAGAAAGAAAAATAATTACAATTATTATAAATGATATGATACAATTTTAGAAATACAATCGTTTGAATCGCATGTCTTTTGATATAAATGATAAAATAAAAATAATTTACAGCGATTAGGTATATTGATATGAGTAAAGAAATTTGAATAGTCACAATTACTTTTCAATATGTTCACATATCGCTGGCCCACATCCCGACTGGTCTAACTCCAAATTCAGTAAATAATTTTTAGTGCACTCCAACAAATACACAACTAAACTAAAAGCAAACAACACGCTCTCACATGCACTCGCACTCCGCACTAGCACGCAAAGATGCTCATGATAAACCATATTCGGGTGAACTGAAAACTTATTTCGGTTCAAAACTCAAAGTGTGAAAACTAATTAGCAATTTCTGATAATATATCTTCTTCCGTGAATGTATACAATAATCGGTTACATAAATAGTAAGAAGTACAAAAACTGGACAGAATTAAACAATGGATGTATTGTAAGTGGATGACCAAAACAAACTTTATTTACGTGGAAGTTTTTACAGCTTTCAGTCTCGTTTTGATAAGTGAAACCACGTGACCAAAAATTATAATACATTTGGGGACGGATTAACGTTTCCACGACGTCCGCGGTTGCCGTCGGCTGCGTAGTAAGAAAGGCGGCGCCGAGAAGCTATTAGGGAAAATCTGAAAATGATTCGCGAAAAACTCAATATTATAACAGCATGCCTTGTAATAATACGACGGTTATAATTCTCATATAATTAATAACTATTCTGTAAACAATACATGAACAAGATATTTGTAAAGTGATTTCAATCGTTGGGTGATAAATTCCGTACCTTATCACATGGATTAATAATGTCAAACAACCAAATAATGAATTAAAATTAAATACAATAATAGTGGGCCTATATTGAAATGACAACCGTAAAAAGTATAACTCTCATAGGGCCTACGTGAGTTCTGGTAGTGAGTCGTACCTTGGCAGGCGGCTGTCAATCTAATGTCTTTCAAAAGTGAAGTTTTAATTGGCATGGGGGGGGGGGGGGAATTAGCCCGCTAAAACTGGGCCTACTTAAAATTACTACCTCGTTACGTTTGTAACAAATTTTCTTCAAATTTAATTAGATTACGTAATGAGTCGATTGAGTACCTGATACTCGCATACTTTATAAAAATAAACACATAATTTTTTTTCGCTATGCCAATGATCTTATGCAGGCATGGGAATAAAGTATTCTGGTCAAGCGTGTCATTGGATTTACAAAAGGTTTTTCAGACAACAAAATATTCACATGTGACGAATTCTAAGGCGTATCGTTCGTCATGAAATAAGAAAAATAATACTTATAGCAAGAAGAATTATACCTCCAGATTTTATACCGGGGTAAGCGACAATTACACACACAAGACTAAAATATAATATGCCATAAATCGATTCTATGTTTGGCAATATTTGTCATTCATTTCACGCGATGTTGTTTGCCCTCTCATAGAACAGACTGCACGGCAGCATCCCAACTTAGGAACGAATACGGAGATAATGCACAGTTATTGACAGTAAGGCTAATTACTTCTGATAATTATTAGGTCTTGTTGTTGATAATGAAATTGTATCACGCGCTCTGCAATCCGTTTTATTGATTGAATTATTGTAGGCTTATTATCAAGTTGTCATTACCATTTTTAATTTTATTACACGTCGCTTACTAAGTACTAAGCTTAGAGGAGGTATAATACCAAGGATGCAACGTTGTTGTGGTTCTTTGTTTCTCTCCTGGACATCACGTAACATGTGTATTCAAAGGGGGACACACATGGGGTTTGTGTAAGACAAATAGTCAAATTTTGCCTGAAAATTTTAATTCAAAAGCTAGCTTCAATCGTATTTACTATATTGTGTACGATTTCTTCGGCAAATGCAACAATTTCCCTCATATTAATATGTTTTATGCACAAGCGATAGTAAACAATGACAGGTGAATTATGAATTCAAGCCACCCTTTCAAGTTCTATTCAACTCCATTGCTTCCGTCCAAAGGGTGTCCTCGGTTCGGTGGCAGGGGTAGCGTGCAGCTGCGTCAAAGAATAAGCCCCATATCACTCTTTGAATTGGCTTTCAAGAACATGAACCTTTTGAGTAGATGCTCTTCTATTGTATGCCGAATAGCCGGCGCGCACTGACCATCAAGAACATACCTGTTTTATTAAACACGTATTTTTTATAATTACTAATTTGTGAAATTATATATGAGATCAGCAACTCCTACACATTGGAAAATGTTTTTAATCGAAGTTCTAGGACCAAAATTAGCATTTCAACTTCCGACATCCTATTTGATGTGAAATGCCAATTTTCGTCGTAGAGATTCGATTAAAAACATTTGCAATGTGTACGAGTTGCTGATTTCATATATAATTTCATAAATTAGTAATTATTAAAAAAATGTGTTTATTAAGACAGGAATTTTCTTGTCGGTCAGCGCTCGCCGATTTGGCGTATACAATAGACAAGGCAGTGAGCTGGACGAAGGGTTATTGAAAGAAACAAGAATTTTAATGAGGTTGTCAGACTTCTTCTGTCAACCTCCCCATTCATCTTTTCTGTCGCCAGGTATGTCTGGTCTGTAGAGGTAGGGTCGGTACAGAAGATATCTGCTGCTTCAGTGCTCGAAAACGCAACTAGGTTGCGCTGGAGTAAAATCGACGCGAGAGGCATCTATTGGCAAAAGTTATTGATATTTTTGGAAAATAGACCGTTATTGAAAACTGCTAACAAAATCAGCTAGATCCATTGCGATTTAAACCTACAAGAAAAAAAAAGAAAAGTGTAGTAATTATTTTAACGACAATGGTTTTGTTTTTGAAAAAATACTTTTTGTTTGTTATTTGTCAGGCTGTGAAAATGCAGTGCCCAAGTTCCAAGTGTATCGAATCTTGCTCGCTCAAGGAACCCCCAAATTACGTTTGAAGATTGAGAAACCTTGCAATCTTTACACTATTTCGGACTGGCTATGTTTTCCATAGTATTGTCACAGATGATAGACTACACTGCGTTATATGCATTTCAAAACATGTTTAATAATTTTTAAAATACAACCCAGAAATTATAAAATCTTTCCCGACCAGGGGATTGAACCTAGGTCTCCTCTATTTCGGGTATAAGAGTGCCTTAGTCAACTAGACTCGCCAAAGTCGTTGTTAGACGAGTGAGCGAGTCATGTGTTTTAATTATATTTGTTGGATGAGCGAAGCGAAGACTTCAATTTCACCGACCTCCCAAAAAATTTAGCTCGGTTGTTTTTTTTGTTTTTTTTTGTTTTTCCGTCTGTTTGTTCGCTCTCTACCGGGCAAACGGCATATGCGATCTTGATGAAAATTTGACACGACCTTCGTTTTCTCTGAACTTAGACTTTCCACGTTTTTGGGTACAATCGAAGAAATATTTCTCATGAATATCGTACTTTTACGATTTTTTTCGATTTTTAGTGCGATATTTTCGTGCCATTTGGCCCAATTCTGACCAAACGGGTGGGGCTACAACGTTCATATTTCACATGGACATTAAGGTAATGGTGATGTATTGCTTTCTGAAATAAAAAGTTGAAAAAGTTAGCCAGAATCGAGAGAAATAAAGCTTTTAATATACGTTTTTTGACTTTTTGTGCGATATTTTCGTGCCATTTGGGCCAATTCTGACCAAACGGGTGGGGCTACAACGTTCATATTATACATGGACATTAAGGTTATGGTGATGTAGTACCTTTTGAAAGAAAATGTTGAAAAAGTTAGCCAGAATCCATAGAAATATAGCTTTTAATGTAAGATTTTTACGTTAAATAATAACAAATTAACAAGAAACAATAGAAACTTGACAACAATCACCTACAATGCGTCGGCAGAAAAACAAAGCACTTGCAAAAGTAAAGATATCCCACGCAAACAAAAAACTTTAAAAAAGCTCATCCATCAACGCGGCGGGACTTTTAGCGTTTTCCTAGTATAAATAATAGGTTTTCTAAGTTAAGTTGGTATAAGGGTGCGTCAACTGTAAAGCCATAATGCGACATTCTTAGCCTATGATAGAGTAGAGGTAGGGGGAAGAAAGGGAATGTTACCGGGTACTCAACACATGGCTCACTCACTCGTCTAACAACGACTGGCATTTTCCTAGTGATATTTCGAAGGTTCCCTAAAACTGAAAGTTGCAATCTAAGGAGCTGTATCTGGTGGAGAGCGAGCAAATAAGAAACAGGTCAGCTCTTCTTGTAGGGGTTGTAAACCGGATGTTTTCGCTTTGATCGCTACTCTCACATCGCTCATCGAAAAACAGGTGCTCTGTTTCTATTTTGCTCTCTGGCCCCTCAACACGAGTTTACGCCACTACCAACAACGGACCAATGCGATGTAATGCCAGCTACGTGACGGCAAACATCAATTAGGCATTAAGGTATTATATGGAGAGTTATACCTCTGCTGTAGCATTGTTTATCCCTTACTAGTGCTACGTATTGGTCGTTGGAGATCTCTCCCTGTCTGCCCGTACCTGGTTGTGCACATCATGTGTCCACAATCACTTTACTTAGAGGGGGGACCTTAACGTTCGCACCTTAATTAAATCAAACAAAACTGAAAATTCAATTGTGAATCTATTACCAAAACCCGGTTTCACAAAGAACGTGATTTTGCATTCAAAGTATATTGTTGGTTCAAATAATAATGGCTGCCTGAAGCGATTAGCAACTACATTCAGACCTCATTTTTTATGAACTCGATTATTTATATTTTTGTTATCACCAAATTATAGTAAGTCTTTTTCCAACAATAAATTATACATCTTTTGTTTCCATGACTTTGCTTAATAATCCTGTCAAAAAAGATCGTATATTGACGTTTGGAGGAAAAAATTGCGATGTCGCTGAATTTTTGCAGAGACTTTCCTTATATAATACTAATCAACATACTAAAACTCCCCTACAATCGGACTGGAACTTCGGCCGCCATATTGGAAAATGGCGGCCAAAAGGTGTTTGTTATCAAATATCTCCAAATTGGTTTGAGATAGACAAAATATCTCAATGACAAAAATATTCCCCATTTAATTCCTTACAAAACAGGTGTCTTCTATAGTTTAGGTAGGGGCAACGGTTACGTCACAAATTCGTGGTTTATATGTTGCTCATTGGAGTACCAGCTTATTTCCAAATTTTCACGCCCAGCATCAAACAATGCCCGGTAAATCCATTAGAAATCGATTTAAATACAAAATGACTTTTGTACGGGGTTCATGAAAGCTTCCATTAGTATTTTAAAAAATCAGGTCTGCGAAATCGAATTTTGCATTTACCCGGAATTTGTGTTTTTCCATTGTTGGCATTTCCTCAAAAATGCCCTTTTTGACTGTCCATTATTAAGCACTAAATAGCATTGGAGGAAAAATTCTTGCTACGTACATTGAAATGACTTAAATAATGATCCGATTACAACCAAAGTTTAAATCCAATATGGCTGCTAATTCCTAATATCCACAACATCAAAGTGAATTATGTAACAAAAAGAGTGTAAAAACAGCACGAAAACAGTATTCATATTGTGAATATAAGGAATAAGCAGCCATATTGGATTTAAACTTTGGTTGTAATCGGATCATCATTTAAGTCATTTCAATGTGCGTAGAAAGAATTTTTCCTCAAATGCTATTTAGTGTTTAATAATGGACAGTAAAATATGGCATTTTTTAGGAAATGCCAACAATGGTAAAATCCAAATTCCGGGTATATGCAAAATCCGATTTCGCAGAACTGATTTTTAAAATACTAATGGATGCTTTAATGAACCCCGTACAAAAATCCTTTTGTATTTAAATCGATTTCTTACGGATTTACCGGGCATTGTTTGATGCTGGGCGTGAAAATTTGGAAATAAGCTGGTTCTCCAATAAGCAACATATAAACCACGATTTTGTGACGTAACTGTTGCCCCTACCAAAAGTAAAACTCTTGAATTCACCTGTTTTGTAGGGAATTGAATGGGGAATATTTTTGCCATTGAGATATTTTGTCTATCTCAAACCAATTTGGAGATATTCGATAACAAACACCTTTTGGCCCCCATTATCCAATATGGCGGCCGAAGCTCCAGTCCGATTGTAGGGGAGTTTTAGTATATTGATAGGTATCATTTAAGGAAGGTCTCTGCAAAAATTTAGGGACATCGCAATTTTTTCCTCAAAAAATTCTTATTTGACAGGATTATAAACGCAATATGCTGGATCACCGTCATCAGTAGTTAAAGTCATCAGATCATGATATTTGGGCCTTAGAATGATCGGATGTGCGATATAACTTTTCACACGGCGATACAGTCGTGGGATGAGAACGTGTGCTAGTGATCGCGCAGGTCCATTAAATGTGTAGCTATTATCATTTGCTAATACTTAGGGCTCTTCCGTTCCTGACATCTCCTTTTTATTCTATTGGTAAATATGCATAAAAATAGTTTTTAAGTACGTTAAATGTTACTGATACCAACAATACATTCTTTAGTTGCATGGAAATGTATATTTTAATACTTTTTGTGAATAAGGTCATTTTTGGACTTATAGGTAGGCAAGGCAACTATATTGAACTATTTAGACATAGTTTAGTAAAAATTATACCGAACTACGAGTGCGAGTGCAATGTCGAGTCAACCCAACTCCAAATATAGGGGAAAATGAATTTCCTTCACTATTGAGCTGAGCATATGCAATTATTTTTTTACACCCATCACTTTCATTCTCTCCCTCAACGAATTTCTCAACAAATTACACAAAAAATAGATTATACATTTGACAGGTCCTTTTTCCTTTTGTTGCGTTCTTTTTGGAATTTTTAAGGTTCTATAAATAAATGAATAAATTATTTAAATAAAAACATTAGTATTTAGAGTCTACCCACTGAGTCACATAACTGATTTTCAGTTTGACACATTAAATTTGCCTGCCTATTTGTCAATTTAAAATAACCCTAAACCTCCGAGCCATATACTAATAATAGCCCTCCTATTGACTTCCAGACACATCGCGTGGGCCGCTTTACTAAACTAATGTATAGTCCAACTTGAAACTTTATATAAACCGTAATAATTTCCGCACATGGAACGTGCTTATTATCCACCATTACTGCTAATTGTTGTCGCTCATCTACTGATTGTATCACAAAGTTAAAAGGTAGCTGCAGGCTAGAGATTGAGAGTAAGTTGACGAATAACTGGCAGTACAGGCGAAACTTGGGTTTTGTTATTTTGTCAGCTGGTGAACAAATGACTGTTTGGACGTGCCTCTGGCCACACTTGTGGGGATAGGTTTGCAATCGCGTTTAGCCCGGCTGAAATGTGGAGACTGCAGGTTACCCGATAACAATAAATTGCTCTTAAATTTCGTTTTCGTTGGTGTTATTACCTCGAAACAATATGTGTATTTTTCTTTGCAACGGTGAGTTACCACGCCCAGTACTTGACATCGGATAAGATGCTAGAGAAAATGTAGTTTAATGTTATGACTGAGTAGGCCTACCGACCAGGTTTATATCTAGAAAACAAGAAACGCGGAAACGCCCTGCATGACAAAGCGGTTGAATCTAAACGCACGTACTGCGAAGGATTGACAGATAAAAATGGCGGTGCGGAGCGCGAGATCATATTGATCACGTGCCCGTAATCAGTGAGTTTATTGGAGAGAAATTATTGTGTTCAAGATTGCTGACGAGAAATAAGCCAATACGGCGCTCGTATATACGGCGCCTATGCGCGCTCATGCAATGTTACGGGGTGGTGAGGGTAAGTACATCAGAGCTCACGTCACGCGTTAGGTGTTGCCTTAAGTAACCTGTCGATATCGTTTACGGAAATTATGAAGGAACAGTGTACTTTTTCCTCAATCACAAGTAAATGTTTGTTAAATTGAAATTATTTGAACGTACACTGTTCTTAAAATAAATATTTTATTTGTAATATTTCGGCACAGATTTAATTGTTAAAACATTGCTTTGTTCAACCCAGTTTGACAAAGACACTAGAATCTGTGTCAAAATATTACAAATACAATATTTTTTTAATAACAGTGTATACGTCCAAATAATTTCAATTAAACAATCAATCTATTCCCTTGATACTTGAAGAGGGGCAAATTGTCCACAGTCCTTGGTCAGGTTTCTTCTAAACGACTTATTAATTTAGATCATGCAGTCATGCACTCATGCAGCACGTGAGCAAGCAGCTTTACCATGTTAAATGTATTCCTAGACTCTTAGATGACCGGATGTTTTGTGACATGGGACGCTGTCAGGCCCAGACATTGAAACAAATGCCAACGAAAACAGTATCAGTTAGTAAATACACGAGAGAGGTTTGACGAAATGTACCGATTGCTCCCGAGTGAATGGATTGCATAATGCGAGGATATAAAATGAGATATTCTAGTAGACGATAAAAAATTAAGAGATTTTTGTTCGACGCGGCAACATGGTCTTTAAATCTACCAATAAAACGGGCCAGACGCACCACAAATGATCACAAAGCCGATTCATCTTCGAACATATTCAGAAAACTGCGCTGATTAATAACGTACTCAAAATAGGTTAAAGTCGATTCAACCAGTTTTCGAAAAATGTTGAGATACTGCGTGGCAAGAATTACATATTTTTTGAGATAAAATAAGGTTTATCATTTCAGGAACCAAATCTATTGTTTTTTAACAACACAAGATCTATCCTAATTGAATTTTATAACCGAATTCCCATGAAAATTTGTCAATGCAATGCATATTTCACAATGCAAATACTAGGTCGGTTAAACTGATTTATTTTTTAATTATCACCGTTTTGGTTGGGTTGGATTGTTTTCACAACCGAAAAAACAGAAGAGCAGATTTTATGAAATTTTGTAGGAATTGCTAAAATATTTTAAAGCTCAATAATCAAAGTTTTTGATAGAGTTTTATGTTTACAAATATCTCTATTTTATTCATTTTCTTGTTTCTGACTTTTCTCAATCGGTATTTGTGAACATGATAAGCATGATGAGGATTTTAATGTAATTAATTCAATCTTTCTACCGAAAATCGCACTTGTATACTCATTTTTTCTTTTTCTTTTCGGGTGTTTGTTTGCTCCATAAGCTTATTTTTTTTTTTTTTAGAAAAGGGCTGCATTCCGAAATTTTGTAAACGTGATCGTTCTTTTTTATTCCAGACCTTTTGTTCAAAATCATTTTTTTTTAGATGATTGTTCTTAATTTTTACTTTGATCACTTTTGAATATCGATTATGCATTAGGGAAATCGTTCATGCGACTGCTTGGTGGAGGGACCGGTCCAGACCAGATTTAACATTGCGTACACTCTTAGGGCTGCTTCACACCAGGACACAGGTGACCTTCACTGATTACGGCCACCTGTATTTTCCGACGAACATGCGAGCGTTACAAGTCACCGTCGCTACTGGCAGCATGTTGAACGGCAATACCATTCAACAACCATCAGTCAGTGTGACAAATAGTAATTTGTATACAACCTCTTATAAGTGCATGGCTAGAGAAGGGCCTGAACCACACACTCTCTGAAGATTTAAAGCAAGATTAGAGAAAGATTAAACCGAAGTCCAAATCACCATTTAATGAAAAACTCAAAATCGCGTGAGTCAGACGATATCACAGATGGGATAATATAGTACACATAATACGATATTACAACAGCATACTTAAGAAAGATATGAGTTCGAGCAGACGATAATCTTGCTCGGCATTATCTAGGGCGACGGTCGTCGCCCGGCAGACAAGCGCATGCGACTGCTTAGGCGACACGAACTCCAGCCCTATATACAGCTACGAGAGTCGGGGGGTTTTCAGCTATCTGCACACGCCGCCCCAAAAGAGTTACAATCTTGAAACTCGGTATATAACCAGGTATGTGGTCCATGACATACCAAAAAAAAAAAAAAAAATCAACCCGATCCGACAACTCGTTCTGTGTTAAAGAAGGCTCTCAACATCGTCAAATTCCTTTCGGCTGGCTGGTGGCTGGGTGGGTGGCTGGCTGGCTGGTGGCTGGCTGGCTAGCTAGCTCTCCGCGGAGATTAATTTAGCCTACAGAGAAAACGGTAAATCTTAGAACTATGAAACTTGGACCACCCTTAGATGTACTTCAGACGCAATGACGTTTGCTTTCAAAACCAAAATCGGGTAACAGGGACTGGAGAAAATCAAAATTTGGATGATAATCAAAACGCGTAATTACCAAGGCGTGGTAATTTGTACAAACTTGAAATAATTTAAACATGCTATCAACCATTATAATATATTGCGTCCAAAACACATGGGGCTAAATTTGGGGATGACCATGGGCCCAAAAATGACAAAAAACATATCTGAACTTTAAGAAATGAATCATTCAAAGAAAACGCTACAACTGAGGTGTTTCAAACGTGAAATACATTTTGATATCTCTCATTCTTTATCACTTTTGAATATGGAAAGCAAAATTGGGTAACGGGTACCGGAGAAAATCAAAATTATCAAAAGTAGGTAATTCCGTACTCTTATGAATAATACGCTATACTGAGAAAACGGTTCATCTTAGAACTTTGAAACTTGGGCCACACTCAGATGTACCTCATATAACCAAAACCGGGCAATTGGGACCGGGGAAAATCAAAATCAAAACGCGTAATTACTCAGGTGTAGTAATTTGTACAAGCTTGAAATTAAACATGCTTTTAACCATTATAAATATCTAGTGCTTAAAACACAAGGGGTATCTTTGGGGGGGCCGTGGGCCCAAAAATGTCAAAAAACAACTTTGAACTTAACAAATTTAATCATTCTAAGTCCATCATTCACACCATGATAGCAAACGAACAACAAAAAGATGTAATATCCAACCAAATACAAAAATTTGTAAAAAAAAAAAAAAACGGCAGCCAAGCTCTCCTTCAAAAGTCTTCGGCTGTGAATGCTGTAAGATATAGAAGTTGAGCCAAGCTTTTTATTCTTTCTCCTTAGTTTCGCTTTGAAAATAAGTAAGATCATTTCGCCTGTTGACGAGCGCCAAGCCAACTTTTTGTGGTATAAAAGTAAAATTTTTAAACTCGAAATCATAAAAAATGGCTTGGCCATTGAATTTGGTTCATGGCCAAGAATTTTTTTTATGATTTCGAGTTTACAAATTTAACAACAACAAATTTTCATGATTCAATCATGACGTTTTCATGGCGGGTTGAATCGTAGTTCGACTACTATTAGTGTGGGATAACATCCTTAATTGACAACACTTCTTATATTATTTAAACCCGATATAAGTTATTACAATATTCTGCAACCCTTAATGTTCTTTATGCTATATCCGTATGGCCATTTTATCTATATAGCAGAGTTTTATTTTCAAGATAAAAGTTCGTTCTCTTCTAAATTTTATCCAGTCAGTGTACCGTTCCACTTACTGATTCAATTGATGTCTGTATGATTGGATTGTACGAGGAGTCTAATACATACTCGTGTACAAAAGTAGAGATTACACGTTTTAAAACATTTTATAAAACGATCAGAGAGCAACACGAAAGAGAATATTTTGATTCATGTGAAAAGTTAGATTGATTTTAAATTCAATGAATGCGAATGGGACATGGGAAGGAAAATGGAAATGCATGAGCGTGAGGTGTAGGTGGGCGGCCTAACCACCTCCCAGACTGAGCGACGTCCAGTGCGGTAATATCACCACAGAGGGCGCCACAGGTCTTGCGGGTGATGCATTAACAGATTGTACGACGGTCCTGGCACCCAGTTTGCTATAATATTGTTTCTATCTATGTACTTTTACGCCCACTCCTTTATGAAAAATTATAATTTACTGAAGTCAAGTTGTCTGCCTTTGTTCTACTGATAATTTTTTTTTAAAGAAAGTTTCTTTGAAACCATACAAACAAACCCCTGATTCCAACATTCCTGCCGTCTCCCCCCTCGCCCAAATATCCTAACCTAGCGTCATCGTAGCCAGCTGATCGGAGCAACCCCCAGGCGCTGACGACCAAACAAACATCAAATGCGTTTAAATTATAGCAACCCAACGGAAGCGAAACATTTCTAACGTGCGTTCAAATAAAGATTTGATGTTTTGTAACTCCCTTGCAATCTATTCACTGTTCAGCTATGTACGAAACTCTCTTCTGAACTACGAAGCGAAGCATTGGGGGGGGGGGGGGCGGCTGGAGGGATTGAGGTTAAACGAAACCACTGCGCTCAACGAGAAAAAGTTAATATTATCCGATTTAGCCCCAAGTGCGCGTGAGATTTCAATCTAAGGCAATAAGACAGTGTGGTACGTGGCTGCATATTGTTGAGCGTACATACAGCCAGGGGACGCAGGCGGGGACCGAATACCGAGGCTGCCGTGTCGTGAAGATTTATTAAACCTTGTGGAGAACCTTGTTCATCAGGTGGAAATATTATTTATAAAATGTGGGACTTGCAAATCCGTTTCCGGACACTGGACACCCGTCAGTGTCACAATACATGATGCATGATAGACAGTAACTTTCGCGATGCAATCATCGGGAAATTTCATCACCCAACCGCCTTATAAATATTAAGTGTTTGACAATTTTGCCCGCAATTTTTTATAGTTGTGTATGTTGTAGTGAATTTTAGAACGGTTAATTTTAATTTGTTATTGTTTTGCTTCCTTGAACAAGGCGAGGTAGATCGCATCGAAACATAGAATGTAGTTAAATAATTGTATGAGCATTTTGCCCGGAAAAACTCACATGTGAAATGTGTTGGGAATCATAATGTTTCTTTGTTGAATATAAAAGATTAGATAAAGGAAACTAATCCAGCGATTGAATGATTTCATGTAGATTTTATACACACAAAAATTATTTCGGATAGCTACGGGTTTAGGCTTCCTCACAAAATCAAAGAAATCAATTATTTACATTACACCCATGCTTTTTTGCTGACTGGCACAATCAGGAAACTTCGTCAGGCTTTAGAGCTTTTTCTTACGAGACGGTCTGCTCATAACCTCTACTGATAACGCTAACAACTTATTTGATTCATGTGCGGTTGAATATTTATGAGGATACAAGACTGTGATGTGCTCGGCCGGCTAGATCATTATAAAATGTATTCTGCTTACGAAATCTTTACTTCGACCTTAAAATATAATATTGTACTTAACTTAACTTGACTAACTTAGATAGATTGCTCAATTTCCAGGGGTAGTAGGGTGATTGGTTCATGTAAAAATTAATAAACTCGTATCAAAGTGTACCCACGCGTTCACAGAACTGATTTTCAGTGAGGTTTTCACTCTCAACCCCAGTGGTTTCTCTTGCACAGCACAGATGCCTTCTTCTCACCTCCTTCACTCCCCACTCTCAACTCTCTGCAGCGCGTGTTCAATAGCGGCCTTTAAAATGTTGTTCGAACCACAAACTGAAATCGACTTCCGTTAAGCTGTAAGCATTTCGTGTCGACAACGCAAAGTTTGAGGGACGCTTTGGGGTTGAAAGACCTTTTGACAACATACACCATATACCTTTGATTCTTTGCTGCGTTCCACACATTTTCTTCTCACATGATTACCATCCTCGGAGCAGACCAAACACTTTGTCTGTAGAGTTTTGATAAACAACTTCTATGCTGATCAGGAAAATATTTTAATACACAACAAAAATACTACAAACAAAAATAAATACTGTGTCTTAAATAAAATTGGCGACATTGGGGCTAAATAAAATCAAATGGAATAAAAATATGGGGCATAAATTAATTTAAGTATAACACCCTCAATTTTCACTCAATTTTGCTTCTATATTTTCCTATTTTCTTATCAATTTAATTTGCAAATCTTTGTCATAATACTTTAAACCAATAAAAAAATTATGATTACAAAGTAAAGTTGTTTCGTGGAATTGCTATTATTATAAGTTAGTGAGCCTAGTTATTCAGCTTGAAAAGTTATTAAACGTGTAAGCATGGCATGAAATACATGTTGTTACTCAACATGATTATCATGTTATTTTGAACTTTAAGCCTTCTTGAAAAACAGTGAGATAAACAAAACAATGTAGGCTTTCAATTCGATTAATTCGCATTGGGCTAGTGATGTCACCATTACTACAAACAAAAAACGGAAAATAAAGTCATGGTATTTTGATATTCAAAATATTCACAATGTGGAGCCCCAATGTCGCGTCAGAGAGATATGAATATTTCGCATTATCAACATTTTATGTATTAGTAACTGAGTAATCAAACTATAATTGTATGTAACCACAACGTTCTAGCGTTGGAAAATTATATTTACATCCAATTTGTCGGCAACAAATGTTAACTGTAGAGCACAATTTATAATTTCCCAGCCATCTTGAATGAAGTTTCATAAAAAAGGTGTGGTCAGGTGGTATTAATTTTCTAAAAAGTTTGTAAAAGCCTATAGTTATCATCTGTTGTCAACAAAATTTATTATTATTACTCCTGGCACGCCCTATTTAGGTGTTCTTATATGAGACGGGGGTTCTGAAGAGGTAGTTCTTATAATAAAGCTGTTTCGACAGCGTCCAACAATGAGGAGGTAATTCATGTGCTCTTCATAAGTGTCCAGATAACATCGGTCAAAACCTATATAGGTAGACTGGGTCAAGTGATGCTATTTGTGTCTGTTTAACCCTTTCAGACAGGAATTAAATTGGTATAAATTACGTCATTTTCAGCAATAAATTCATTTTCAGCTTTTTATTGAGATTTTTAGTATTGGATTGGATTTTTTGTGATCATTAAGGAATTTGGGACAAATTTTGGATTTTAAATTGAAGCTACAATTTCAGTTCAGATTTTAATTAAAATCGCATTTCTAAAAGAAGATTTATTTCTTAATTTTTTGTATATTTCAGATTTTATTTATCTCAAAAACCAGCAATACTACAATGATATTAAATTTCCGGGAAAAAACAAAATTTTCAATTTTTAACAGTATTTGCAGATGTGTATTTTCAATCTTCTCTTTTTAAGGTACTATTCGTCCGATTGAAATGTGTGTTTTTTTTTAATCCACAAAAAAATGTAAAACTGAAAAACCTATCATTTATCCAGATTAAATTTAAGAAGTTCATGTCCATGATCATGGACGCCGAACCAAATAAACAAAACAAAAAATCTATCACAATAAGTTTTTATTTTGGCTTTGTTATGTTCCGTAAAAGTTATACTATGTGTCCACTAGAAGCCGCTTGAGCAGATTAAAGTGGGCGTTTAACCCTGCTAGGACAGCGCCGAAGAAATTCATTTTCAGCTTTTTATTGAGATTTTTAGTATTTTTTTTTTAAACAAAAAAGAAGTTAACAAGGCTGTGAATGAGTTGAGACTGATTTAAATTGGAGTCTGGTTAAATATGGTTTATTTCGGGTTATATTTGGTGTTCAGTGTTAAAAATTTGACTAAAATGTAGATATTCATTTGCTGAAGTTGTGATATCGTAATCCAAACTTTTGAAAATAAGGTAAGAGATAAAAGTGAAATTCAAACTTATACTTTAAGGAATTATATTATGTTGGAATAAAAATAAAAAGTTAAAACAAGAGAATGTATCAAGGCTACACAGATTTGTCAAAAGGCAAGGTTGTCTTCTGAAAAGAGTCTGAGACAAGTTGACTCTCATATTATGGGTGTGGAAACACGTAATGGGATGTTGACAGTATCTCAAAAAGAAAACTCTAGGCTGACCCAGAATTTGGAAATGAGTACTAGTGAGAATGAAATCAGTAGTAGACTAAGGCCTGAAAAAACAAATAATTCAAAGAAGAGGAAAGGGAGAAAAAAAAGAAGATGAAGTGTGTTGCTGATGATTATAACCAAGTGTTGCATAATTTTGGGGATTCAATGGGCTAAGAAAATAGAAAAACATATCCAGGAACTTGAGAAAAAATCTACCAAATGGAAAATAATATGATTACTGTCAAGTCAATCATCAGAACAGGATTAGCAGCAGGAAGTAGCAGAAACAATTGTATGATCCAGGGTGATACAGAGTTAGCAGTAATGGATGGAATATACTGTGGTATGAAGGATATGGTTTCAAATTACAAATCCTCCGTCGATTTAATGCAACAAGAGATTGAGGAGGATCAGATGGAAATCAGACGGAAACTCTCTACAATCTCAAACCAAATTAGAGACTTTGAAGATGACAAAGATGAAATGAGATTTGAAATTGGTCTATCAAATGCTAGACTTGATAACCTAATAGACATGTTTCAAGAAGATTCCATGCATCGTTCTCTGAAGTCACCCAGGTCTGGTCGAGTTGATGAAGCTAGAGGAGGACACATCTCCACTGCAATCGGCGCAAGAGACACGAATCTACACCGCGCAGCTTGTGCAAGTTCACCGCGTCATCTGAAAGTTGGAATGGTTGGAGACTCTATGGTCTACAATTTACATAAAGAGGCGAAAGGTAGAGGTATCGATTGGAATGTTAAATGTTACCCAGGAATACGTACCGATCAATTAGAGAATGTATTAAGTAGGTCTACACCAGTAGAGACGAGTTGTAGAAATAAGGAAGCTATGGGCAGTGATCTAGATATTATTACGGTTCACATTGGAACAAACAGTGTGAAAGGCTGGATTCGAAACAGCAGGTGGGTAAGGGAGACATGGGATTTGCTTACCCATATCAAACAAAGATATCCTAACTCAAAAATAATTTGGTGTGGCATCATAAATAGACTTGATATTCCTGTCAAGATTATAAATAGGATAAATGATGACATTGAGTGGGTAGTGAACCAGTTAGGCGAAACTTTCTTAGACTCAAATATCTGGTTGTGGAAGGATTGTCTTGGACGAGATGGTCTTCACCTAAATAACAAAGGTAATAAAATGATGGCTAATGTGATAATAGCTACTATCAATCGTATTACAAGGGTTACAGCAATCAAAGAATCTGTAAGCGATAAGCCTACACATATAGAGCTAATTGATTCTTCAGATCAGGCAAGTAGGCATTATCAAGATGTCTTAAATACTAACATAGTGGAAGGGAGATCTGATAGTATAGAACTAGAGCAAATAAAGAACGTAGCAGGTAGACTTAAGGCTTCGGAAAACTAGCAGTTGTGAGTAGAGCAAGACTTGCCGTAGTAAATGATATGCATAATACAGATGCCAATCAAGATAGGCCCGTTTTATTTTTTAACACCCAAAGTTGTGTTAACAAATTTGAACAAATCGAACAATTGGTAATTAACTCTAACCCTTTACTAGTTGGCATAGCAAAAACTCATTTAACAGAAGACATAAATGACTGGGAGGTTGAAATTAAAGGGTATAGGACAGTAAGAATGGATTCCACTAGAGGCATACTGGAGGTGTAATGATCTACATTGACGAGGAAATAGATTACAAAGTCATCAATAAAGAAACAATCGGAAAACTATGGTGGGAATGTATCGTTCGTATTATGTCTGGGAAAATGGCACACACTATTATTTGTGTGATCTACGTGTCACCGAAAATGAAAAAGCCTGACATTATTAAAACTTTGCGAAATAAATTGGAAATATTACTAGATTCAAATAGTAAAATTATTGTCATGGGTGATATAAACATAGATTTGAGCAAGACTACACTATATTCAAATAAAATGAAAAACATGTTGGAATCACAGGGTGTTATTCAATTAGTGGATGATTTCACCAGGATTGCTTCTGTAGTACAGAAAGATAATTCCTTTAAACTAGGAAAACGCTAAAGTCCCGCCGCGTTGATGGATGAGCTTTTTAAAGTTTTTAGTTTGCGTGGGATATCTTTACTTTTGCAAGTGCTTTGTTTTGCTGCCTACGCATTGTAGGTGAATGTTGTCAAGTTTCTTTTGTTTCTTGTCAATTGGTATTATTTACCGTAAAAAACTTATATTTAAAGCTATTTCTATGGATTCTGGCTAACTTTTTCAACTTTTTCTTTCAAAAGGTACTACATCACCATAACCTTAATGTCCATGTATAATATGAACGTTGTAGCCCCACCCCGTTTGTCAGAATTGGCCTAAACGGCACGAAAATATCGCACAAAAAATCAAAAAACTTATATTAAAAGCTTTATTTCTATAGATTCTGGCTAACTTTTTTCAACTTTTTTCTTTCAAAATGTACTACATCACCATAACCCTTTAATGTTCATGTGTAATATGAACGTTGTAGCCTAACCCGTTTGGTCAGAATTGGCCCAAATGGCACGAAAATATCGCACAAAAAATTGAAAAAAATCGTAATAGTACGTACAATACGATATTCACGAGAAATATTTCTTCGATTATCTCAAAAAACGTGGCAAGTCTTAGTTTAGAGATTTCGAAGGTCCTGTCAAATTTTCATCAAGCTCGCATATGCCGTTTGCCCGTAGAGAGCGAACAAACAGACGGAAAAACAAACAAACTAAAAAAAAAAAAAAAAAAAAAAAAAACACCCGAGCTAAATTTTTTGGGGGTCAGTGAAATTGAAGTCTTCGCTTCACTCGCTTCGCTCGCTACGCTCATCCAAATATCAAGAACGGTTATAGAATATTATGTATTATTTGCTTATGAAGATAAGGGATTAATTCATGTTGCCGTAGAAGACAATCCGATATCTGATCATAGACTTATTAAAATGAGGTATTTTATAAATAATGGGTAGCGTGTGCCAGATGTTTACAACCCCAAAAAATTAAAAACTACTATAAAATGCAGAAAATATAAAAATTTAGAGAATAAGGCAAACAGATTATGTTTTCAAGAAAGTGTTAATAACAAAACATGGATCAATATTGAAGTTGGTAATGATTTGGAAAAAAATGTCTAAAGAATTTATTGTAAATGTGCAGGAAGCTATGTATGTTCATATTCCAGAAATAACGTTTCAGGTTAAGGATAAGTGTTGCGAGCGCCCGTCTACCGCTCGCGTTGTATGCAAAATTAGGACGGGAGAAAGGATAGTATTTTGACTTGGACCTCGATGGCAACTAGGGCCTACAGGGATGCATTGGAGGATTAAGGTACTAACTAACGTGCTTTCAGGGCACGTAGCGGCGCTTGCAGGTCTAGAAGGTCAACGGTTTCAGGCCGCTTTTGAGAGCTGGCAGGTCCTAGAAGGTCAACGGTTCAGGCCACTTTTGAGAGCTTGCAGGTCTAGAAGGTCAACGGTTTTCAGGCCGCTTTTGAGAGCTTGCAGGTCCTCGACGTTCAAGTAGGATTTGGATGGGACATTTAAATCAAAGCAAGAGACAGAGGTAACTTAGGGTGTAGATATATTTAACATTTACTTTACAGAAATGGATGGTGTGAGCCAGTGTGGCAGGCATACCCGAACCACGATAACTACTGATTTTAGCCCTGGAACCCGGGCGGTTTATATACCCACCAGCCCCGTCCTGTAGCCAACCAAACAACGAGTTTAAATCACGTGACAGCCCCCGAGGAGGGATGACTGCATGACGTAGTGAGGTTGGTGGTGGGGGGAGGCTGGCGACAAACAAGCTACAGACTCAATAATACATACATATTTGAAAAACATATCCCGACAAATATCATGATTAAAACTTATAAATAAAATGTCTTTCAATTGTCTATTGCTTAATATTATAATTGTCTGTATTTAGTGCTCACTGAGTTTCGACTTCGCACGGACTTTCGCCCTCAGTGATCAAATATTCACTTTGAAGATTTAATAGGTGCGCGTGAAGTGGGGTCGCAACATACTCCCACCTCTAAAATGAGACACGCTCATTTTTGATTACTGTATCACACACGGTATACGCCGCACTCGTATCTCCACGCACCTTCCTGGTAGACTCGGCAGGGGGTTGAACGGGGCTCGAACCGGTGGGGGGAAAGTAGAACGCTCAGCCAAGAGGACGACCTCGCAGACGGGAACGGAGGGTCGCCGCCTTGGGGTGGCGGTGACAGTGGTGATCTGAAGACCACCCAGATGTCCACTGCAAAGCGCCCCTCGAATTGGAAGAGGCGAAATGCAAGCCTGACAAGACATGGTCAGGCCGGAAATGCCACGTCGTCTCGAAGTTCCTCCGACTCTGCCACCACCGCTGCACCATAGATTGTTGATGCAGGGTTGGTAATTAGGTTTGAGGGAGGATGTGTTCATAGGATCGTAAATCAGGCATGTTTGAAGCTGAGATCAGAAGAAATTTGAAAGTAGAGTGGGAGTTGTGAGGGTTTTGGCGCCTAGTGTCTCATGGTTTTGTGTATCTGGTTTCGACCCCTCCCACCCTTCTAACGCCGTGACAGGCTTCGCTCTCATCCCTTGGACGTGGAGGTCGGCTGAGTTGTCAGGACACTTGCATCTTTCTGTCAGCTGAATGGTATTTGATAATGCTGGACTGATTTCTAGATCTAATATTCTTGGTATTTGAACCTTCTTCAATGGCAACTTTCCCGCGGTTTTGCTTGTATCTTCTGAGAATTGTATCTCCCACCTTCTTAACTCGAACTGCTCTGTTTTGTATACGTCATTGTAGTTATTGATGGGATTAGATACAACATTGTCACCTATTGCGGGGTAACATTTATTGTTGACATTGTATAATGCATTAACGCGATTGTTTACCACCAGTCAATGTATCTAAGCGTTGTGAGAATCATCAAAGTTATTTCTATCAATCAGTATTGTGGTGGTATTTTGTAATGTCTCGAACAGTGATGTTGTTATTGTCGTTAGGAAAGGTTGTCTTATCCGTGACAAATCAACTTGAGACTCCCCGTCGAGTTCTCTTTTGACCGTCTTGAGAAAGTGGTAACACGTGTTTTTCTGCGTGTTTCCTCCTTTTCTTCTCTGGTCGTTTTGTCTGCAATGCTATGACGTCAGGCGTCAATAGGTCTGGAATAGTACAATCATGTACAAACATAGAGGTGACCAAGAGAGAGTCACTTGTTTTATGAACACTATCATCGACTACTTTTGCCTATCAGCGTCCAGCCGAGCTTGGTTTTCTATGGCCACCGGACCAGACTGTAATTTCTTGAATGTTTCCGGTGAATAGTTTTTTGCCTGCGACGTCGGCGCGCGATAAGTATCTCGATTTTCTTGACTTGTGCCCATAATCACTTAGTTTTATGTTTTTTCTCTCTAACTCATTTGTCCATGCACCTCTTGGAATACTTTGTGCGAATCGCAGATTTCCGGGTTGTCGAGAACTTTAAAGTTACATGTGTAATTGTTATCCGGATTGGTCAAGTAAACTACATATTCATTGTGTTTCTTAGGAGAGTCACGTGACCACCGAATAACCCGTGTTTTAATGTCTCCACACCCTTCTACTGGGTAAACTCATCTCCCGAGCAATGTTTTCAGTGATGTATGATCTCTGAGATCCTGTATCTATTATTGCTCGGGTTAGTCTACTCTGTCCATTATGTCCTTCTATCTTAACTTGAATGGTTTGAAGGATGACGTTTTGAGTGACGTTAATGTTTTCCAGTGATGTAGTGTTCTCTTGTGCGATATTCTCACTCGTGTTTTCATCCTTTTTTTTTTTGGTTTGATTGGAATTTCACACGCACATTATTGCTCTATGTTTCTCTCACACAACATGCACTTTATGTTTTGATTTGCATGATTTCGCGGAATGACCTTGAATGAGACATGAGAAACAAGCCCTTTTTTCAGTGACTATGGCCTGCCTCTCTTCAAGCGTCATACGCCTAGCTTTGTAACATTCGTGCGAGGGATGTTGTTTATCACAAAACAAGCACTGTTTGTGCGACTGCCTATAGCTATTATTCGAGTTCAATAGGTCAGTCGCGGTAGCAATATTAGGATTGCCTGCTTTGTGTGAATTATCATGGGAACCGCGTGATTCAAAAGTGGTTTTTTGCTAACCTCGCGCGTTCCTCGCTCTAACTTCATTTTTCAAAAGTTCATTAGGAATTGAAGGTCGGTTTCAAATCCTATCGTTTTGAACATGAAGTTTTAAAAGGCTACGCTGCCTCTCCCAAGCCTTTATCAGTTCTTCTGGTAGGCAACTTTTCCAACCATTGGGAAGAGCATTATTGAGTATTGATCATTAACCACGCCTAGTGATTCTAGTGCGCGAAGTTGCGTCTCAATCTTATCATATAATTGTGATATATATCCGACATACGTTTTTTTTGACGTTGATCAATTTTAGCAGTTCCCGGATATATACGTCAATGAGAACGTCCTTTGTTCCCGTATCTTGTCTTAAGTGCATTAATGGCCTTATTGTAACTGGTTACATTTACCGGATAACTGGAAACTATCTCCTTGGGTCGTGATTCCGTTTACCATGCACTGAGATAAATATTGAAGCTTGTCTTCGGGCGCAATTTCCTTATCATCGTGGATTTTTTTAAATTGGCCCCAAAACGCAAAGCCACTCTCTAACATTGCCACTGAATTTATTCAGTTCTAATTCCGGTAACCTGTATTTTTTTCTGGGTTTCGACCAGATTACTCGAAATTGAATTTGTGCTAGAGGATGCTGATTCTCCATTCTGTTTTATTAATTTCCTCCGTGAGTTTTCCTTTCATAGAAATGAATTTTATCGCGGTAAGATTCAATAGTAATATATTTTTCCCTCTATCACCTCGTCACTTTCTGTCTTGTCCCCCTCCCCCACCAAAGCTGCAATGATTCTTGCATCTATGCTTTCTAGCCTGTTTGTTTTTTATCTGTAAGCAAGTCTAGTAGTTCATTAGCTCTTCGAGGGAGGATAGGTTTATCTAATTCCGACGTGATTTGTGTTGATACATTCTAGTAAATGCTGACCGAACGGGTGTTCTCTCTTTTCTTAAGGGTCTCCATTTTAATTCCGTAAGACTATAGTGAATCGGGTCCTGTCACGGTCGCCAAATGTTGCGAGCGCCCGTCTACCGCTCGCGTTGTATGCAAAATTAGGACGGGTGAAAGGATAGTATTTTGACTTGGACCTCGATGGCAACTAGGGCCTACAGGGATGCATTGGAGGATTAAGGTACTAACTAACGTGCTTTCAGGGCACGTAGCGGCGCTCGAAGTTCTAGAAGGTCAACGGTTTCAGGCCGCTTTTGAGAGCTTGCAGGTCTAGAAGGTCAACGGTTTCAGGCCGCTTTTGAGAGCTTGCAGGTCTCGACGTTCAAGGTAGGATTTTGGATGGGACATTTAAATCAAAGCAAGAGACAGAGGTAACTTAGGGTGTAGATATATTTTACATTTACTTTACAGAAATGGATGGTGTGAGCAGTGTGGCAGGCATAACCGAACCACGATAACTACTGATTTTAGCCCTGGACCGGGCGGTTTATATACCCACCAGCCCCGTCCTGTAGCCAACCAAACAACGAGTTTAATCACGTGACAGCCCCCGAGGAGGGGATGACTGCATGACGTAGTGAGGTTGGTGGTGGGGGGAGGCTGGCGACAAACAAGCTACAGACTCATAATACATACATATTGAAAAACATATCCCGACAAATATCATGATTAAAACTTATAAATCTAGAGAAAACGCTAAAGTCCCGCCGCGTTGATGGATGAGCGTTTTTTTTTTTTTTTTTTGTAAGTTTTTTTTGCGTTTTTTTTGCGTTTGTTTGCACTTTTCCTTTGCAAGTGCTTTTTTGAATGCATTGTGGAGGTGATTGTTGTCAAGTTTCTATTGTTATTGTTATTGTTAATTGGTATATATAAACTTCAAAAAACTCATATTAAAACCTTTTATTTCTGTAGATTCTGACTAATTTTTTCAACTTTTTCTTTCGAAAGGTACTACATCACCATAACCTTAATGTCCCATGTGAAATCTGAACGTTGTAGCCCTAACCCGTTTGGTCAAAATCGGCCCAAATGTGACGAAAATATCGCACTAAAAATTGAAAAACTAATATTAAAACCTTTATTTTCTATGGATTCTAGCTAACTTTTTCAACTTTTTCTTTTCAAAAGGTACTACATCACCATAATCTTAATGTCCATGTGAAATATGAACGTTCTAAGCCCCACCCGTTTGTCAGAATCGGCCCCAATGTCACGAAAATATCCGCACTAAAAATCGAAAAAAATCGTAAAAGTACGATATTTATGAGAAATATTTTCTTCGATTGTACCCAAAAACAATACACCTCTAAGTTCAGAGAAAAACGAAGGTCCGGTCAAATTTTCATCAAGAATCGCGTATGCCGTTTGCCCGGAATCGAGCGAACAAACAGACGGAAAAACAAAAAACAAAAAACAACAAAAAAAAAAAAAAAAAAAAACACCCGAGCTAATTTTTGGGGGGTTAGTGAAATTGAAGTCTTCGCTTCCGCTCGCTACGCTCGCTCGACTCATCCAAAATGTCTTTCAATTGTCTATTGCTTAATATTATAATTGTCTGTATTTAGTGATCACTGAGTTTGTCGACTTCGCACGGAATTTCGCCCTCAAGTGATCAAATATTCACTTTGAAGATTTAATAGGTGCGCGTGAAGTGGGGTCGCAACAATAAGCATGGACATAACTAGGAAAACGCTAAAGTCCCGCCGCGTTGTTGGATAAGCGTTTTTTTTTAAGTTTTTTTTTGCGTTTGTGCGTTTGTTTGCACTTTTCCTTTGCAAGTGCTTTTGAATGCATTGTGGGAGTGATTGTTGTCAAGTTTCTATTGTTATTTGTTAATTGGTATTATAAACTTCAAAAAACTCATATTAAAACCTTTATTTCTGTAGATTCTGACTAATTTTTTCAACTTTTTCTTTCGAAAGGTACTACATCACCATAACCTTCATGTCCATGTGAAATCTGAACGTTGTAGCCCTACCCGTTTGGTCAAAATCGGCCCAAATGTGACGAAAATATCGCACTAAAAATTGAAAAAACTAATATTAAAACTTTTATTTCTAAGGATTCTAGCTAACTTTTTTCAACTTTTTCTTTCAAAAGGTACTACATCACCATAATCTTAATGTCCATGTGAAATATGAACGTTCTAGCCCCACCCGTTTGGTCAGAATCGGCCCAAAGTTCACGAAAATATCGCACTAAAAATCGAAAAAAATCGTAAAAGTACGATATTTATGAGAAATATTTCTTCGATTGTACCCAAAAACAATACACCTCTAAGTTCAGAGAAAACGAAGGTCCGTCAAATTTTCATCAAGATCGCGTATGCCGTTTGCCCGGAATCGAGCGAACAAACAGACGGAAAAACAAAAAAACAAAAAAACAAAAAAAAAAAAAAAACACCCGAGCTAAATTTTTTGGGGGTCAGTGAAATTGAAGTCTTCGCTTCCGCTCGCTACGCTCGCTCGCTCATCCAATAAATGGTTTGATGCAGTGATAAAAAGGGCACAGGAACATAGGAATTTTCTATTTCGGGTAGCTAAAAGGGCAAATAATTTAGAAGATTGGAAAAATTATAGGTACAGCAGAAATCGAGTTGTTAATTTGCTTAAAAATAAGAAAAGAGACTATTATTCGCATAAGATTGCGAAATTAAAGACATACCCAAAGAATTATAGAAAGTTTAAAAGTCTTTATAAATCAATACGCAAAGTAATTATCAAGAATGTACTTGAAAGTAAAGGTGAACATAATGTTTCAAATACATTTAATGAATACTTTAAAAAAGTATTGCGGACATATCTAATAACATACCCGGAAGTGTCCAATGTGATGCAAGCAAAATTTGAGCAGTTTCACAATTCAATGGACCGAATTTTTTTGAAATTTTCAAACAGTTGGTGAAGATACAATAATAATAAAATTTAGAGCCTTAAATCATCGCTCCAGGTGAGGATGGAAATTACAGATCGAGTTCTTAAAACTTTAATTCCTACAGTTAAAATTATATCTAACAAAAATAATTAATACATCACTAAGCAATGGCGAAGTGCCGGAATGTTTGAAGAAAACGGTGATAGTTCCGATTCCCAAAATTCCTCGAGCAATAGATGGTAAAAGTTCAGGCCGATAAATATTCCACAAATGGTTGAGAAAGTGTTAGAATATATATATATAATATAAAATTCGTTGATGGATTTCATTGAAGAAAACAATATTTTAACTGAAAATCAATCAGGATTTAAAAAACCAACACAATTGGGAAACTGCGATTCAGCATTTTGTCGAGGAATTGAGAACAAATATGAAAGAGGAAAATATTACTATTGTAGTGTCACTTGACTTAAAAAGGGCATTTTGAAACAATCGATAGAAAAATTCTAATTAAAAAACTAGAATGTTATGGCTCAAGGGAAAGCTTTGAAAGGGATTGTCTCTTATTTGGAGACCAGAGTTCAGAATGTTAAGATTTGGTAATTTTTCCTCAACGTACAGAGAAAATATTTTTGGTGGGGCCTCAAGGGACAGTGTTAGGGCCCCTTTTGTTTATTGTGTACATACATATAGGCAATGTATTAAAATATTGCAAGGTTTTTCTTTATGCAGATGATGCATTAATAGTATGTATAGGTTCTACTTTGCAAGAAGTTATGATGTTTCTTAACCTATGATCTAAACTTATTAAAGAATGGCTACGAGTAAACAGGTTAAAAATAAATGTTTCAAAATCGAAAGCAATGGTTTTGTGTTTGAATAAAATAAAAACAAAAATAAAAGAAGAAATTAAAAGATTCAGATTATTATTGATTATGAAATGGTGGACATCGTTGACCAGTTTAAATATTTAGGGATTATTGTTGATGAAAATTTAAATTTCAAATCCCATGTAAATCAGATTATTAAAAAAATTTGCAAGAAAGGTTGGTTTATTCCGTTGAAAACATGACAACTTGCCTCTTAGTTCAAAATTCTAATATTCAAGCTATAGTTTTCTCCTCTTATAGTTTTTTTAGTTCTGTACTTTTTATGCTTAATAAAAATGAAATCGATGTAATACACAAGCTTATTTTTGTGAAAAGGTCAAATAGTGCATTTGGACAAAATTCAATTTATATTAGAGGTGTTTGAATTTTCAATAGATTGCCACAAGAAATTAAAAGTACCAGTGACTGCACAAAATTTAGAAAGGAATGTTGTAATATAATAAAAAGCAAAATAACCAAAATGAAGTATTGTTCTTCTGGGACATAATGTAAAAATTAGAGGATAGGTACAAAACATACATTGTTTTAAGCCTAGACCAACATAGCGTTAATTTTATTAGAGATGAGAGTACTTGTTTAAACATGTTGATTGATGTTGGTACTATGATTATAAGCCGAGTGTTTATTTTTAATGTGATGCCAGTGAATGAAATTGTATTTGAAATGTCATGACTTGTGTGGTTGTATATGCTAATAATTGTGGCTGTTAGATTCATGTGTTGTCAACTTATATTTCATTTGTATGTATTTTGAATATACCATGTATATACCATGATGTAATACCATGATGTTCCATATTGTATTGACTTTGAAAATAGCAAATTGTGCTAATGAATAAATGACACTACTACTACTACTACTACTACTACTACACTATACTATACTACTACTACTACTACTCTACTACTACTATACTACTACTACTACATACTACTACTATACTACTACTACTACTCCCACTACGACTATATACTACTACTATACTACTATACTTTTACTACTACTACTACTACTACTACTACTACATCTCTAAATACTA
>JAMZAV010006656.1:0-36064 GCA_024449915.1 Sweltsa coloradensis | reverse complement strand
ATCATCATTAGTCCCTCACTGCATGTCAAAATTTTATACGTTTTTTGTATCCGCTTTCGATATGGTGAAAGAATAGAGTAAAAACTATTAAAAAAAAATTATAATTTATGATTCCTTAGAGTTGCGATTTTTCTAATTAAACATTTTCAAATATAAAAACCAACGAGTAAATCGGCATCTTTTTATTGCACGAAAAAAAAAAAATTTCTAACTTTAAAGCATAGTTTAAAAACGCTACAGGATTCAGAAAGACCCTCATATGGGGGGGGTATTTTCGCCCTTTTTTTGAAAAAAAAAACAGGAAGTTAAAATTTTAAAAACTTTTGCAAGTTTAAGCTACCGTCCCCACACTTGCAATTTTTGAACTTTTTAGGAGATAAAATTTACCTCAAGTCATATGTTTTTCCTAAGGGTTTATTTTTAAATGAACGGAATCTACAATTTCCGTAACCCCTGACAAAATGAAATTCGTCCAGACTTCTCAAAAGCCACTTTAAATAAAAAACGGCGTCTGTTGCTCGAATAAAACTAATTTCCTTTTTGATTTCCCAATCTAAGGGAAACGTTTTAAACATCTTATTTGTAAAGCATGACTTTGGGAAACCTATTAATCCCCTTTCCCCGGTTGTCTCTTAATCGAGAAAAGCAACGTTGCAAAATCTCCAGTTTATTCCAAAGCACGAGCTGAGTTTACTTTATTTTGAAGACAGGGGAAACCCCCAGTTTCGGGTTCCGTAAATAAAATTTACATTTGGCGAGAATCTAAAAAAGGCTTAAAATTTAAACAAAAAAACGTGTCTTGTTCAAAAAGTACAAGATGGGAAGGGAATTTTTAATTTTGAACTAACACGACCCGATTTTGGATCTTTTCTTACGCTTTTAATTTCGAATGAATATTGGAACCAGATTTTTATTATTTTATTATTAAAATTTTGCATTTTTTTAAATTTTTTTATTAAATTTAAAATATGAAACATGTCACTTTATAAAAAAAAAATATATAATGCAAAAGGGAAAAAGAAAAAGCATCTGCCCCGTATACTTTCGTACTGTTACCCTTGTTACACAATACCCCACTTTCAAGGAAATCGTATTATTTAAAATAAATATTAAAAAAAACACAACTAATTTTTAAAACATATTAAAAACACTTCCAAGTCAACGGAAAATTGTCTTAAAATGTATAATTTAAAAAAACCTCTTAATATCAATGTTGAAACATCTGTCATTTTTTTTCTCACTTGCCAGAAGATTCCACAATGAGACATATCGATTTTATCATCTTTTTTAAATTTTTGATTGAATATTGGATATTCCATCAAAAATCGTCATTAACTGACCAACATTTAGTTAAGATTTAGATAAAGGTCCATATTCAGAGGCCATTTTTTTGGGTTTGGGGTTTGGGAAAATTACCTAATTATGGGAACAAATTTGTGTTTTTGTTCTTGCTACACCCTCCCCCGGCTAATTAAGGAGAGGTGCTAAATGAATACACGTATGTAAAGTTAATTTAAGAAACTGTTTATTTAATGTAAAAATTCCACAATTATAGAAGCACAGAACCGTAGTTCGTACTCTCTGGGATCCGTAGACCATGACTTCACATTTCACAACACCCTCGAAGCCAAGCCAAACTTGACCTCCCCCTCTCACATGGTCCCAACCTAAGAATAAAATAATGACAAAATAACTAAAAGACTAATTAGAAATGTCAATTCACACAAATCACTAACTTATAAACCCCAAAACAATAAGGACAACTTAAATTAAAACATTACTACTACTAATTATAAAACAATGGGAACCTAGCGTTACCACACATCAAGTGACCAAAAGAATAAACAGAGTTAAGTTGGTATTACCCAGCCCCAAGTGCTGGCGGATGAAGGGAAGGTTAACACATGTCCATCCTCGCAGGGGTGGTTCGGAGGGGTAATCTACTGTGGGCCTCAAAACTGGTCCCAGTGACGCTGGTTATAAACTGGGCTTCAACTTTTCATTTTGTGGGTTTCTGTAAAAGGGGGAACTCAATTTAAATTAAAAGTTTAATCCGAAATAACCATACGAGGATTGTGGTACTCTAAAATATAATGAGCCACGGCAGCAACCACATTCGTACGCTGGAAACTAGTTTTTCGGGTACACAGTTAGTCAACGTTTTCCCAAACAGAGAGTAAGAAGCGAGTGCGTAGAGTGGGTCCCCAAAAAACTCGTGTGGTAGTTCCAGCGCTTGCCGCATGATGAACCGCTTTTACCGACCAATCCCTGTTTTGCTACAAACATCCTACAGCTAAGCAATTCCGGTTGCTGATGAGACTTTGCAGGGGGAAAAGTAACCATATTCTTATAAAAAATAATCTGATTTTTGATACGCGACGTTTGTACCGTCACTCAACGCCAATACAGTTTTATAATATATACAATTAATAATATGTATTTTATCTGTGGTCCATCCATTAATTGAAAGTAGAGTGAATTATATTTTACTCATCTTGAAACTAAGATATACCACACTACAAAAATCTTGTAAAGGGACAGCTAAACCTCAATCAAAAGCATTGAGATCTAAAAGACGGGGCCAAGCTTTATGTACCTTCTACATTTTGGCAGAAAAAAAAAAAGAATGCAGTCACTACAAATTTTTTCAAAATTTTATTTGCAACTAGGTACTGTTTAAATGTAAAAGTACGTGCAATTTATTTTGCCAAGAATTACATGGGATTCATTCACTAGGCACAGTAAATTTATATATTATCAGAAAAAAAATGTGGAAGGTACATAAGTTGGGTTTCTTGTAGTTTGCAATGCTTTTGATTGTGTAAGGTTTGGCCAGGGGAGTAACTAGCTCCCGTTTTTGGGGGGAAGGGCGAACATTTTTTTTAGAACTTACCATAAAACTATTGTTTTGGAAAAAGTATATATCCCGTGGGTCTTGGGGCGCAAAAGCAACAGGATATATTTTTTTTTTTTAAATATTGCAAATGGTGGTATTTAAACTAGGTTTCAGCGTGTTTTCGCCTATAATTTTATAGAACCTAAAAAAGGCCCCAATAAAAATATTTGTTTCAATAGAAATATTTTATTAAAGTAGTATTTAATTGCTATGGTATTACCAATTTAACAATATAATGTAACAAAATCTCAATTTTACGCTTTTTTTGTTTAAAAAAAATTCTTTGCTTATAAGTAACCCTACGTGCTTTATTCGATTGTAATGTAGTGTGTAATGTAATGTGCGCCCCTGATCCTCATGTCGTCGTCGTAAAAATTAAAACATATTACTAAGCGTGTCTCGCAGGCCAAGCAATGGGAAAACGATATTAATTTAAATACCATCTGCATAACACATGCGCATGGCAGCTCAATGCATCAATTACGCTCATCCAACAACGCGCCTGAAAAAGCTTTTGCGAAGCTTCCTAGTTTATCCACATAGATACTTTAGAGTATTGTATAAATATTATGGTCATTTATAACATCGTGTCTTGAAACTGTGCACAACCAAACATACACTCAAAATATGCTTTCCCCGAAATCACACACATTCTTGGTAATCAGCATATTTTTGACCGAACGACTGGCCCAAATAACAAAAAAAAAATATAGTGGATTTACAGATAAGGTTGGTTTCAGAATACATCAATGAACGTCAATATTTTTTTGGTCAAAATTCTCGAAGGTCAAGGGGCATAAAGATCGTCCCCATGTTATTTCTAAGGGGAGATTTTGTCTGAGGGGACCTAGCTCAAAAAAAACAATTTTGACAATTTTTTTCTGGTCGTGGTGGACCCAATAATTTTTAGTTACTCTGCAAATTCATGACTAATTAGCCTGGATGAATTGTTTTTTTTAGTTAAGCGGGTGAAATCCCCTTTAGGCCTATATCGGGGATACAATAATAATATACATCTGCTAGTATGTTACACCCGCCATCTCCCTCTCCCCTGCTGCTGGAAATTGCTCTTTTTTTCTCTTAGTAAATGACAAATTCAAATTCAAATCGCTCCCATCTAGAACTAGATGCCTTTTTTTGGGCGCCGCATCCAAGCCGCGGTGCGCTAACACACTTAGGCGCATACATTCAAGTTGGGGGCGATTTCGAGGTGTCAACCGTCAACCCCAAATAAAAAGTATTTTTTTGATACAGGATTGTGTAAACTGTAGAGATGATTGCTTTTTTAGGATTTTGAATAGTGTCTTTGGGAGACTCGTCCGTTGACATTTAAATATCTGCTTTTATGTTTCATTTTTATTTTAAGAGTTGTCAATACAAATTAAATTATCTTTAATGTTTGTCCCTTGCATAGGACATTTGGATCTCTGAATAACTATATAATGTGGTGGTCGAATACTTTTATTTTTTTATTGGATGAGCGTAGCGAGCGAAGCGAAGATTCCATATCACTACAACTGGAGAAAAAATCCGGAATGTTTTTTTTCTTTCTTTCTTTCTTTCTTTCTTTTGTATTTTGTCTGTTTGTTAACACGATTCCGGCTAAACCAATACTCCGATTACTATGAAATTTTATGGAGTCCTTCGAAATCTCTGTACTTAGACCTGCCACGTTTTTGGGCGCAATCGGAAAATTTTTCCCTCTGAAAATCGCAATTTTACGGTTTTTTTTTTCGATTTTTGGATGAGCGAAGCGAAGACTTCAATTTCACCGACCCCCAAAAAAATTTAGCTCGGGTGTTTTTTTTTTTTTTCCCCCGTCGGGTTTGTTCGCTCTCTACCGGGCAAACGGCATTTTGCGATCTTGATGAAAATTTGACACGACCTTCGTTTTCTCTAAACTTAGACTCGCTAACATTTTTGGGTACAATCGAAGAAATATTTCTCATGAATATCGTCCTTTTACGATTTTTTTCGATTTTAGGGGCGATATTTTCGGTGACATTTGGGCCGATTTTGACCAAACGGGTGGGGCAACAACGTTTATTTTTTTCACATGGACATTAAGGTGTAATGATGATGTATTGCTTTCCTGAAAGAAAAAGTTAAAAGTTAGCCAAATCTATAGAAATAAAGCTTTTAAAATAAGTTTTTTGATTTTTTTGTGTGATATTTTCGTGCCATTTGGGCCCAAATTCTGACCAACGGGTGGGGCTAAAAACGTTAAATATTATACATGGACATTAAGGTTATGGTGATGTAGGCTTTTTTGAAAGAAAAGTTGAAAAAGTTAGCCAGAATCCATAGAAATAAAGCTTTTAATATAAGTTTTTTAAGATAAATAATACCAATTGACAAGAAACAATAGAAACTTGACAACAATCACCTACAATGCGTAGGCAACAAAACAAAGCACTTGAAAAAGTAAAGAATCCCACGCAAACAAAAAACATTAAAAAGCTCATCCATCAACGCGGCGGGACTTAAGCTTTTTTTCCTAGTTTAAAATTTCTTCGACTTATTGGATGAGCGTAGCGAGCGTAGCGAGCGAAGTGAAGACTTCAATTTGACTTTCTGTTTTTTTGTTGTTTTTCACTTACGTTACCCCAAGAAAAATAGCTTGGGTTTTTTTGTTTTTTGTTGGTTTTTCTGTCTGTTTGTTCGCTTCTACGGGCAAACGGCAAATGCGATCTCGATGAAATTGAACAGGACCTTCGAAATCTCTGAACTTAGACTTGCCACGTTTTTGGGTACAATCGAAGAAATATTTCTCATGAATATCGTACTTTTACGATTTTTTCGATTTTTTGTGCGATAATTTCGTCTATTTGGGCCAATTCTGACCAAAGGGGGTCGGAGTACAACGTTCTTATTATACAGGGACATTTAGGTTATGGTGATGTAGTACATTTTGAAAAAAAAAGTTGAAAAAATTCGCCGGAATCTATAGCAATAAGGCTTTTAATATAAGTTTTTTGATTTTTTTGCAATATTTTCGTGCCATTTGGGCCAATTTCTGACCAACGGTTGGGGCTACAACGTTAAATATTATACATGGACTTTGAGTTATTGTAATGTATACCTTTTGAAAGAAAAGTTAAAAAAGTTAGCCAGAATCTATAGAAAAAATCTTTTAAAAATAAGTTTTTTACGGTAAATAATACCAATTGACAAGAAACAAAAGACTTGACAACATTCACCTACAATGCGTAGGCAGCAAAACAATGCACTTGCAAAAGTAAAGATATCCCACGCAACTAAAAACTTTAAAAAGCTCATCCATAAACGCGGCGGGACTTTAGCGTTTTCCTAGTCGATTTAAAATTTTCTTCGGCTTATAACACTTACATGCTTTATCCTATTGTAATGATTTTTTCACAGAACCTTAATTTTATGAATTTGTATATTCGTGGTGAAATTTGAGCGCAATCGAATAATTATTCTTAAAAAAATCGCAATTTTTCAATTTTTTTTTTTCTTTTTTTAAAAATTGATTAATTAAAAAAAAGTTAAATTAAGTTTTTTTTTAATTTTAAAATTTAATTAATTTAAAAAAAATCTTGAACAAAGTAATAATTTTTTACAGAACAACAGAAAATCCCATAACACATTGCAGCTCAATATGCACTAATTACGCTCACCCAAACAACGCGGCGGGACTTGAGTTTTTTTCTTAGTTAAAAACATTTTTTTTTCTTAACTTCGATTTAGTATATTATTCTATTTATTGAAATGTTTTCCATTGATTTCATATTTCACATTATAATTGTATATCATCATTTGTATCACTAATTTTATGTAATTTATTTATTGTATTCCTCCCAATAATATGATATGCATCAATGACATGGACAATAGGAGGAAAGGAAGACAGCAGATTACAAGCAGCAAGATGAAATTTTTAAGAATTCTGTACCTTAACAAAAAAAGACAGGTACGGAGCAAAACAATAAGAAACAACTAGGAGTGGAAAGTTTACGAAATAAAATAGGAAAGAAAGACTTTTGAAAGGTATGGGCACGTACGAAGAATGAAAAAAAGATAGAAAACCAAAAAGAGAATTTGAACACACATGGGGGGGAGTAAGAAGAGTTGGACGCCCAAGAGATAGATGTAGGGACCAAATAAAATGGAACATTGAAGAAAAAGGAAAATCATGGGAAAGAATTTATGAAGAAAGACTCTGGGAGGATAGAAAGAAATTTGGAGAGAACTGGTAGAAATGCCTGTTATAGAAGACATTGAAGTAGATGAGGAGGTGTTGAGCCTGGCTAGCAAACACTGAAAGTCCACAGCCCGAGAAATTGGTGATACGTCACCCCCCGACCTGACTTATGTTTGGAACCGGTGTTTTGATTATTATTATTATTTTTTTATTGCCTATATTTGTACTATGTTAAAAAAAAAAAGGTGTATTAAAAAAAATGAGGATACAATCCAAATTCACGGCTCTACCACCAAACCCCTACTTGTTAGGCTAATCCGCCTAGCTATAGCCTACCTTAGCAACTGAAGTCAGAGTTTGTGTGCCCCTGTGTGGCTCAATTGGTCCAGCGGTTAGTGACCTTGCTTCCAAAAATATAGAAATTTAGAAACACATCCCGTTTCAGGCAGAAGTTTTTAGCTTCTGCCACGAGCTTTGATCAAACAAACCCATCATTATGACGGTTATGTTGTGTACGTCAAGGTGACTGCGGAGTTCTTATAATGATTTTGGAAAACTATTTAATGTCGATCGATATTTTGATTTATCGGTATATTAGTATGCACGTGAAGATTTACAACAAATTTTAAAAAAGCTTAAACTGTGACAAAGGTGGTGTTTTTTGCACTGGGACAAATAACATGTCAATGCATCTCTACACCGTACACCACAGATGGCAAGACAAAAAGACAGTAATTTCGTAATTTTTGTGGTCCTTTTAATCCTGAATATACCAAAAGAGTGTACCGGATAGCGTAGCGAGCGAAGCGAAAATTCCATTTCACTACACTGGAGAAAATAATCCGGAATGTTTTTTTTTTTTTGTATTTTTGTGTGTCTGTTAACACGATTCCGGCTAAAAACCCATACTCCAATTGCGATGAAATTTTATGGATGCCTTCGAAAACTCTGAACGAAGAACTGCCACGTTTTGAGCGCAATCAAAAAAATTTTTTCTCATGAATATCGTACTTTTACGATTTTTTCGATTTAAAAAAAAATTCTTCTGCTTATAACACCTACATGCTTTGTCCGATTTCAATGATTTTTTCACAGAACCTTAATTTTATGAAATTTTGGTATTCGTGTTTAAAATTTTAGCGCAATCAAAAAACTATTTCTCATGAAATCGAAATTTTACGTTTTTTTCTTTTTTAAAACAATTCTTTGACTTATAACACCAACATGCTTTATCCTGATTGTCATAAATTTTTCACAGAACCTTAATTTTATAAATTCATATATTTTGTGTAAAATTTGTGCGCAATCGAAAAAATTATTTCTTATGAAAATTTCAATATTACGTTTTTTTCCTTTTTTAAATTACAATTAATTAAAAATTTTTACATTTATGTTATTGGATGAGCGAAGCGAAGACTTCAATTTCACCCACCCCCCAAAAATTTAGCTTTTTGTTTTTTTTTTGTTTTTTTTTTTTTTGTTTTTTTCCCGTCTGTTTGTTTGCTCTCTACCGGGCAAACGGCATAAATTCGATCTTGATGAAAATTTGAACACGACCTTCGTTTTTTTCTGAACTTAGACTTGCCACGTTTTTGGTACATCGAAGAAATATTTCTCATTTAATATCGTACTTTTTACGATTTTTTTTTCGATTTTTTAGTGCGATATTTCGTGAAAATTTGGACCGATTTTTGACCAAACGGGTGGGTCTAAAAACATTTATATTTCACATGGACATTAAGGTAATGGTGATGTATTGCTTTCTGAAAGAAAAGTTGAAAGGTTGCTAGAATCTATAGAAATAAAGCTTTTAATATAAGTTTTTTGACTTTTGGCGATATGTTCGTGCCATTTTGGGCCAATTCTGACCAAACGGGTGGGGCTACAACGTTCATATTTTACATGGACATTAAAGGTTTGGTGATGTAGTCCCTTTTGAAAGAAAAAGTTGAAAAAGTTTAGCCAGAATTCCATAGAAATATAGCTTTTAATGTAAGATTTTAACGTTAAATAATAACAAATTAACAAGAAACAATAGAAACTTGACAACATCACCTACATTGCGTCGGCAGAAAAAAAAAGCACCTGCAAAAGTGAAAATATCCCACGCAAACTAAAAAGAAGCTCATCCATCAACGCGGCGGGACTTTTGCGTTTTCCTAGTAATATAAGATTTTTGGTTTTTTGTACGATTTTTTTCTGCCATTTGAGCCAATTCCCGACCAACGGGTGGGGCTACAAAAGTTCATATTATACATGGACATTAAGGTTATGGTGATGTAGTACCTTTTGGAAGAAAAAGTTGAAAAAGTTAGCCAAATCTATAGAAATAAAGCTTTAATATAAGTTTTTTACGGGAAATAATACCAATTTACAAAAACAAAAGAACTTGTCAACATTCACCTACAATGCGTAGGCAGCAAACAAAGCACTTGCAAAAGTAAAAATATCCCACGCAACTAAAAACTTTAAAAAGCTCATCCATCAACGCGGTGGGACTTTAGCGTTTTCCTAGTTTAATTTAATTTAAAAAAAAATCTTCAACTTCAATGCACCAATTACGCTCATCCAACAACGCGGTTAGTCGTCACAAAATGTACTGTTTGAATAGTGCGGGCTCTGCCGGCATGCTCACAGCCGATAAAATAGTCGTGCGCGTACGACAACCGGCGAGACATCTAGCGGCGATTGCTCGTACCAAAGTGAGACCCACAATACGTACTTCGTCATTTTCAAATGTATACGACTTTAAAAATATTTTACTCTGCTTCTTTAGAGATTTATTAGGACCCAGATTCCTTAAATTGTCGTTTAATATCACAAATTGAGACCCAGTTTGTACAGATTGACTTTCAATTTAAACTATATTATTTTGATACAGAGGCCCAGTATACGCAACTCGTCATCTTGTTTTTTTGGTCGGAATTGAGGCCCAGAATACTAAAGCCCACCTTGTGGCTTCCCGTTTTGGAAGGAAAACATAAAAACCAAAGAAGAAATAAAATTTCCGAAACAGTGTGACGTTAGGTTAGGTCAGAAAAAGAGTGAATACGCAATGCAGAAACTAGATCACAAAGGAAAAGAACACAAAGAAAGGGTATGAGACAGACATTCTGACATACAAACCTAGACGCTAAAGTGTCATTTTAAGTTTAGAATTTACGGTCAAATTTTGTAATCCAACTTTTAAATTTCTTTGGTTAACTAATCGTTGGATAAGAATCGATCGAGATTCATAATTTACAAACGTTTTATCTAGTTTTCATTCTATGTTACGACGTTAATTAAGAAAAGGAAAACCAAGTTTTGCAAATGTTCTAAAAATGAAAACGGAAAACTTCAAATTTTCAAGTGTCAAAAAAGTGAATTCTTGACCGGGGGAAGATCATTTCACTACCTATTTAATTTTTTCGTTGTTTAAATCTTAACCTTGCAAAGTTTTTAATGTAACAGAATGAATGTAATCCGTAAGGTAATGTTAACTTTCACTAGTTTTATTTTGGTCCTAGTAACATAACTTTTAATGATTTTCTTCCATGTTGCTACATCTTATACATTAACGAAGGAAAGCTTTAATGAAACTCACATTTAAATTTTATTATATAAAAAGCTAATTAATTACAGATTTATTAACCTTGTTCCACGATAAATATCTAAATTAACACTGTTCAATCATGTTGAGAATATAACTTGATTGCATGTCTAGGGATAACTGCAAGTTATGATTGAACTTTCAACACTGAAATATTGATGTCTTAACTGCAAAATGCGTTCGGGTAATCAAGTAGGGCCTAAGTTAAGAAAATAATATAGTAAAATGTGATTAAAGAAAAAAAAACAATTAGCAAGAATGATTTAATATGATATAATGGCTTAGACTTGTAAACCATTGATGATTAAATAGGATTTGCCAAAATAAGGTTCATTTGAAAATACAGGAGAAAAATAGGACGACGATGACGGTTACAATGCCTATATGTATCAATAATGATGACTGATTCTTGCGACATTGCCAAATACGACTTTGCAGATCTTGAACGGATAATTTAATTTATGGTTTTGCATGTAACTTTTAACTTAAAATATTATCTGAATAATTTAATTATTTATCATATTCATTGACAACAATGGAATGAACGCACAAGAGACAAGTTACTAATTTAAAACAATAACAATTCAATTTTCAAACCATTTATACGCGAACAAGACATTACATAATTGGTTTAGCAACTATTAAAAATTAAATATCAAACATGAAAATATAAAAATATTGTGAGGGCCTGTTTCGCACCCCTCACATAGTTTCTTTTAGTTAATTGCTTTGGAGACGGTTACAGGCTAGCAGAGAGTGAGTAGACACATGGCAGCAGTGTATCAATTTCCTGTCTAGATTTTTGTTGGTTTGGGGGGTTGCGTCTTGAGAACGCAACGGCCCTCCAAGCCCAACGGATTTCTGGAAATTTGTAATTTTATGCTTCTTGGCTATTGGTTAAAACATTTGAATATTGAAACCCAACCAATGGCTAAGAAGGAGGTCCAACGGACCTGAGGGAGGACAGAAAAACAGTGGTGGAAGACGGGGAGAGTGTTTTTGACCATCGCTGAGTGCGGATGTGTATTTCGTAAGCTCGTTGATACCAAGTTGGAGTACAGTGGAGAAGTGAACGTGTGCAAATCAAAAGTATACCTATTCGATTCTCTGTCACGGCGTGTGTACGGGTTGCATCTGTTTTGGAAGTGAAGGTTGACTAGCTGCGTGGACGCGTTCCGACGCCGACCTTCAACCCCCGACGCTGATCAACAACCCCCCCCCCCCTTCATTCTTCAGCTAGCGCGTCGCTTCCTCTGCGTGTTTTTTTTTTGGTTCATCATTGTTTATAGTATCACTTTTATTTTATTATTCTTCATTGTTCGTATTATGTGTGTTTCTTGTGTACCGCCGTCCAAGTCACTCTGATGAGTCAAATAAACCTGTCTTTCTTTGAGGTAATTATCTACTTTTTAATGAATGTCACCCTTCCTCAGACAAAGAACTCACTCCCCCGAGAACCCACTCCCCCGAGAACCCACTTGTTAAAACCCACTTTATATGCATGCATGCCAGGTTCGGTCCGTCACAGCTTGGCGCCCAACGTGGGGCTCTGAGAAAGGGTGACATAATTAAAAGTAGATAATTACTAGCTTGTCCTGGTAACCGTCTCGTAATTAATTGTTTGTTAGTATCTGTTTAGTTTCTATTTTTTTGGTATTTTGGGATGTGTGTGTTTATATTTTAATGGCTGAGTGCTGTTTATATTAGCGTAGCGTAGATCAGGGTATTGGTAATGGTAAATACTAGGCAAGGGCCGCAAGGCACTGCTATGGCTGACAACAATATGTCTGACAATAGCAACGTAAATAACCCCGAACAAGTTGAAGGAGGCTCGGTACCCCTACCTATTGCAGCAATTACCGTGGAAGAGGCTGTGGCCAAGAAGGTAGAGGCGCAGTTAGCGTTATTTCAGCAACAAATGTTGCAAACTTTCACGGCAATGATGGCATCTAACACACCCCAACATGAACAAGTGCTAGTACAACCACCACAGCTGCTACGGGCTCAGGGTCATGTAGGGGGACAAGAAGTCAGCGCGATGGGTGGTAGCGCTCTTCTGACGCCACAGCCGATAGAACCAGACCCCAGATCATATGGCACCGGAACAGCTCCCACCTTCGCAGGGATGCCCAAACACCATCCAGTGGTGTTTATTCGTAAGCTAGAATCTTACTTCGAACTGACAGGTCTGCCAAGTCGGCTGCGACTGAACGTAGCACTCGACTGCCTGGAGGGGACCGCCAAGACGTGGGGTGAGGCATTCAACGAGGTGTTCGTGGACTACCCCACGTTCAAGGCTGCTTTTCTCACAGAGTTTTGGGGGGAAAAGCGTCAACAACACGTCCGGAGTTCTATACATAACGGGGTGTACACGCGGGCGTCAAACCTTAACATGGCGGACTATTTCCTATCGTTACTAGCGAAAGGACTACACCTGGTACCACCATGACCGACGAGGCGATCATTGATGCGGCTATAGGTCATTTTCCCGGTGGCTATTGAGCGCACACTCCTGGGCGCGCAGCTGCAGGACGTTGGGGAAACACTCGCGATGTTGAGGAAGCTCGACGAATCTGAAGAGCGACGTCAGACGCGGGAGCAGGTTCAGGACCGCCGCACTGGCAACGTGGACCGATGGGGTGGTCAAGGACCGTCTCATAAAGAAGGTCGTGGCCAGCAACCGAGCAGAGGAGCGAACTTGCCGGTGAGGAGCCTAACAGCTCATGAACAAGCATCGACCACCCCTACTTCCGAGTTGTCGGAAAACTAGACAGGGCTGCGCCACTTAACGCCACTTTGGCTGCAGCCACAGTTCGTCAAGTTCGAGGACGGTGGCAACCAAGAACGGGTGAAGGGGTTAATGAATCTCTACGATGACCTTCTTGCCGACGAAACGGGTGAACCGAAAATTGTCAGGGTAGAACGAGTGAAGGCCAAGATCTGCGAAGAGGCTGCGAAGATGTGGCAAAAGATGTCAGAAGAGGAGGAGCGAAGGCGCCGAGCTGTGAGCTGCATTGACTTACGCGATTCCAAAAGTGACGTCATCACACGTGAAGCCAGTAGTTCGTTTGTAACTGAATCCTGTCCAGTCGAACCCAAGACCGTCTGTAATGAGGTGAGGTCAGCGAAAGCGAACGAGATAAAGAGCAAAGCGAAACAAACCAAACTAAAGATGGCTGGTGTCTGCTGTCACAGACCATTGTCCGAACGTATTGTGCCTGCAATGTCTGAGGGGGATGAGATGAGGATGAGCGTAATGACCGAGCCAGGGGTGCACAGACAACGAGCTGCGAGCTGCAACAGTCTACGTGTGACCGCTGCGAACGTCATCACCAGTCCCCAGTCAAGTACTGCGTCCACCCGGAAACTCAGTCAAATCAAACCGAGGACGTATGTGAGTGCAGATGATAAGAAGCGATACCTGCCTTACACTACTAGCTTCAAATCACTGTACGCGCGTCATATTAGGCTCAGCGATAAACACCAGCCTGACACAGCCGACGGGTGGAGCAAAGAGTTTGCAATAAGTCTGTAAGGCCACATGAATGCAAACGCGTACCCGTACCTACTAAGCAATCCAAAGACTGATCTGGTAAGATATTTGGTACGCCCAACATCACCAACCTTAGAAAGTAGCGCGCACAAAACTAGTCGGGGTGTTTACGATGCTATTGACAGCAGTTGCTTTGGCTATAGTGGTTGGTTGTGTGTATATAATACAGTAATACATAGTTATGCGAATTTTGTGTAAGTTACTTTAGGCAGAGTTGTTTTGAACCCTTGTTTGCCCACCCCTGGTTGGAGACAATATCAAGTGTGAGTACCTCAACAGGGGGTCAACGTGCTAAGACTGTTTACAAACATTGGGAGTGGAACAGATGGTCAAGGTCGAGGTGGGTGCAAGGCCGCCCGCCGGAGGGTCGTAAACCCTGGCCTGTTTTTTTTGGGAAAGTGATAGGGTCTGAGGGAACCTCTTTTGTTTATCGCGTTTGTCTGACCCTCTACTATGTGGTGTTTGGTATAGGGTTGTAATGTTTAGGTTCCTTCAGCACTGATTACTAGGTAACATTTTAACAGTATAGCCTAGAGATAATTGTATATTTTAAAGTTGTAATGGTAATTAGTTTATTTAGATTTAAATTTTATATTTTTTAAATTTTAATTGTAATTAGTTTATTTAGATTAAAATTTTAAAAAAATCTGAGGGGGATGCTGTGAGGGCCTGTTTCGCACCCCTCACATAGTTTCTTTTAGTTAATTGCTTTGGAGACGGTTACAGGCTAGCAGAGAGTGAGTGGACACATGGCGGCAGTGTATCAATTTCCTGTCTAGATTTTGTTGGTTTGGGGGGTTCATCGAGATTATATTTGGGTAGAGGGAGCATGACGTCACGATCGTGAAGCAAACATATCGAGGCGAGACGAGCCCCCAAGACCACGTGACATTGGTACGCGCGGCGATGCTGTAGCCTTGTCTACATATAAAATGGTCTGGTATTGCTGTGCTTTTGGATGCAAAGCAGAGAATTCAACAGACGGGCAGTATTCGTTTCACAGGAATGTAATACTGGTTTTTCTTTTTAATAATTTTAGTAAGATTTTGTGCGCCTAGGGCCAATAACTAATTAACAATCAGCAAATATGTGATACCGTTATCAGCCATTGGGTCATCATAAGTATACAGTTTGGCCTAGAGTTGACCTGTTCTTAGGGCCTAAGCCTACCTAAACCTAAAAAACAATTAATTACAATTAGATTTAGACATAGGCATTTGCAAAATATAATGTGAAGTTTTGTTTACAGTTTTCCAAAGAATGAAATCAAGAGTATGTATGGCTCACTAAAGAGATAATTTTACTCCCACCATCGCATACAAAAAATATGTTCGAAACATTTTGTGGAAGAAGATGAAGTCTATTATGTTTAAGGGCGCGTCAACCGTTAGGTCGTATTGCGCCTCCTGTGATTGTAGTTTATATAATGAATCTTTTGACAGAGGGAAATTGGGAGGGCAGGGCACTGACTCAAAACTGATACAATTTCAAGCATTTTTAATTTCCCAATTATTATTATAATAATAATAATTGTAAATTATTTTATCAATATTTTGTAATGAAAATTAACATGTATGCCTACCCTAACAATAGGCTAATGAGTGTGAGGCCTACTTGTTTCTTGTTTACAGGGTTAATACTTATTTTCAAGACTGCCCAGTGCCCACCTAAGTTATGTCAAGTGCATGTTTGCTATTAGGTACTGGTGTCTTCTTATTTACTTGTTATTGAGCAGCAAGAATTACTATTTCTTTATAATTCGTCCGTCATATGAGATAAGCCCAATGCTAAAAAACCTTCAGTAGAAATTGCCGTTCTCGACGGGATTCGAACCCGGACCTCTTGAATCTGATTCGGAAGGTCACGGGTTCGCATCCCGTCGAGACTAGACTAGCAATCTTAACTGAAGGTTTTTGACAAGATTTTCCTTAATCGAATGCAAGGGATTGAGTCCTCTGAAATAGGCCTCGGACATCCTTTCACAATGGTCCTATCAGCAACATACCTAGTTAGTCACCTGGGTCATTCCGGCTAAATCTGATGTGTCTCTACAGTGGTCACCCTTCAAAAATATTATATAATAATATTATATTCGAAGTCTGTTGATGGTGTCAAAATTGATGTTATCCATTTATTATTTTAAGTCTTGACAGCTCTAATATAATTTTTATTTTTCAAAAATTTTAAAATATAATATCATAACTAAATAAAAAGAGGCCTACAGCAGGCAAGGCGATGAAAAACAAGGAAATATAATATATCTTTTAATGGGAATTTGCTATAATGTTGATAATGCAAAAAGATAGTCTAGGCGGCTATGCCTATGATTACATCCTATCTAGTAAAAAGTCATTAAAATGGTTCACACAAATAACATGCCACATACAAAATACACATGTTCAATATTAATAATAATTAAATATGAATTATTACTTAATTTCGCCCACATAAACCGTGTAGATCAAGACGTTGACTTAAAGGAGGGGATTTACATAGACCTACAACGACCAAATATTCACGATTAGTAAGTTGTTTGCATACAAAAATAATTGTTTGTTTCTTAGCTGTAGTTCTGAATGAATGAATCCTTAGAAAAAGAGTGGGAACTGACAGATTCTCTTGGAAATGTAGGCTTGCGCGAACGTTATAGCCTTGCGCGCTATAGCAGCCGTGTTCAAAAGATACCAATGTCACGTGACTTTCCCGCTGCCCGCCGCTGTGATCTTCAACTCGCCGCGCTGCCAGGTATGCGCGATGCTCCCTCTACCCAATATAAGCTCGATGGGGGGGTTGCGTCTTGAGAACGCAACGGCCCTCCAAGCCCAACGGATTTCTGGAAATTTGTAATTTTATGCTTCTTGGCTATTGGTTAAAACATTTGAATATTGAAAACCCAACCAATGGCTAAGAAGGAGGTCCAACGGACCTGAGGGAGGACAGAAAAACAGTGGTGGAAGACGGAGAGAGTGTTTGAGACCATCGCTGAGTGCGGATGTGTATTTCGTAAGCTCGTTGATACCAAGTTGGAGTACAGTGGAGAAGTGAACGTGTGCAAATCAAAAGTATACCTATTCGATTCTCTGTCACGGCGTGTGTACGGGTTGCATCTGTATTGGAGGTGAAGAGTTGACTAGCTGCGTGGACGCTTTCCGACGCCGACCTTCAACCCCCGACGCTGACCTTCAACCCCCGACGCTGATCAACAACCCCCCCCCCCTTCATTCTTCAGCTAGCGCGTCGCATCCTCTGCGTGTTTTTTTGGTTCATCATTGTTTATAGTATCACTTTTATTTTATTATTCATTGTTCGTATTATGTGTGTTTCTTGTGTACCGCCGTCCACGTCACTCTGGTGAGTCAAATAAACCTGTCTTTCTTTAAGGTAATTATCTACTTTTTAATTAATGAATGTCACCCCTTCCTCAGACAAAGAACCCACTCCCCCGAGAACCCACTTGTTGAACCCACTTTATATGCATGCATGCCAGGTTCGGTCCGTCACAATATCCACACTGAATTGAAAAACCAATGGGTTTTTAAATGCGAAATATGATAAAAATGTAAATAATGTTTTGTGGAAACCTGCTCAGGGTGCTATGTGCTCCTATTCAGGTGATTTAGGTATGTTGCGGATAGGATATTGTGAAGGGATGTCCGAGGGCTGCTAAAAAGGACTCAATCCCCTTGCATTCGCATTAAAGGCCGAGGAAAACCTCGTAATCAGTCAGGATTATTGCCGGTCTCGACGGGATTTGAACACAGGACCTTTCGAATCAGAGTCGCGCACTTAACGCTTGAGCCAACACTGTCGGTTTATTCCAATGTAACGTTAAATCCCAAAATTATTACACTCATTTTTTTCAACCATCTAGCATTTTCCATTCACAGTGAAATACTTACATATCGTCAAACGATTATTGTCATTTTATCCACTTGAATAAAATTCCAACTTCCAATAGAATCTTTCACGTGTTCGTTGGGAGAATGGCTGCACGCAACTATTTTGTATGGAAATCCAAGCCATTGTTTAGCAAATTCAATGCATATCGCAATCTGAATTCCAACCAGAGGGAAATATGTGAAATTTCAAATTGTTACATTTCCATTCAAAGTATATCGTGTTGAGTACGTGTTCTATTGTGATCTACTTTCTATATAAGAATCGCATAATCTATGACAGTTTACTTTTTATCTCCATATCAGAATTCAAATTTATTCCGTTATTCTTTTGTTAGAAATTGATGTAGGTAGTTATAAAGTTATCGAATCTAGCTAAAAGTAGTATTAAATCAGTGGACACATATATAATATTTTTGAAAACGCTACAAAATGGTATCTTTACAATAAAGAAGATTTTTCTATACGTATTTACAATTCGTTAAAGATTGTTAACTTTTAAAGTGGCTTTATTGAATTGAAATGTTACTTTGTTTTATTATTTATTATTTGTTCGGCAACTCACAGTTTAGTTAAATGTGTCACGAGGATAGCAGAAAAGAGCATAACATAGTATGTATTAAAAAATATCACAACATTTTTAACAGCACTGCTTTGATACATTTAAAATCGTAATAGTAAATTCATACAAAATATTTATTTGATTGTACCCATACCAAAGCATATCAAAGTTGAAAAATATGTTTCAAAATTCACCTGAAAATGCCATCATTATCTTAATAGCTGTTTATCCAATAATAGAGAAAAATAGAAACGGAATATAATTCTACAGATGATCGGAAAAAAATATTAAAATTGTGATTTTCATGTGAAATTTATATTGTAATCAAATTCAGACCATACCTAGGTTTAAAGGTTTCGAAGGGTTCTAAAAATTTCATTTCTAATTTCTTTGACCGACACAAAAAAAGTACCCGATAATATTTTCCTCGTATATAGTCAAATTTATGTCAACATTACGGTAAAGGGTAGGTTTAATAAGTCGATCTCTTTCAATATAACTCAATAATATTACCTTTCTAAAACACAGAAATGGGATTAAGCAATGCTCATTATATAATTTTACCGATTACACTTTTCAATTTTTTTCCTATAAATCCCCATAAAACTTAATTTGTACAATGTTTTTAACAAAAAAAGAAAAATTCGCACTTTTCTTTCAACTTTCTACAATGTTGTAACTTGTTCATGACAAATTAGTTTATCTTTCTCGAACTGCTGAGTTTCTATGAAAAGTTCTCTTCTTAAAAGCAATAAAGGATATCATTAATCAAAAAGCTAAGTCGACTGTCTTTGATATAACTTGTAGAACTTGCAAAAACACCGTAAAGTTAATAACTCAAGCATATCAGTCATCGTATATTGTTTAAACACTGAAATGAGAGTTCATGTTTTTGTTGAAACGAGAAAAAGTTTTTAACTTTTTTGTTCCTAAGTTTGTTTTGAAAACCTGTATTAAAATAGAAGTACACTACACTGCTTTTCTTTTATATAATAATGCAAACAGCTTTGACGCAGAATGCAGAGATAAAGTCTGGACCACTTGGTAGCTCTATCGTTTGTCCTATCGGGTTGTGGTTTGCACCAAAATGTTGAGTAAGAATGTGTGTATTGCGCGATCAAAGCACATTGTCCAAATAGTGCCCTCTTTTGTCAGAAAAAGACAGTAAATATGCAAAAACGATAATTTTCCAAGCATTGGTAGGCGACAATTATTTGAAATGTTGAAATGCGCTCTGTTCGCTCCCATTCATCCTATGTAAACGATCAAACAAATATTATATAAATATTGGGATGAAAATTGGAGTTCTAAAAGTGATACAGACTGTATGTGAAGTCAGCTGAATTTTCCATCAAGCGAATTTTTAAATTGACATTTAACATTGTAAAATGTTGGCCTGAGCTCGAGCAACAGTCTTAAAAAATTCTAACCAAAATTATTGTTGAATGTATTTTTTGTCAAATTGTTATCTTATCTGTTATTCACAATCGGTGAATGCAAAACAGTTTACATCACTTTTCGACAGATTTGTAGGGAGAGAGTGTTATGGTGTGAAATCCAAAATTTCACTTCAATAAATCCTTTTCCTAAATAATTATCAATGTTTAGAAACACAACAATTAAAACACGATTTCACTAAAAAACGAACAATCAAAATATTAAATGATATACTATACTTTACTTTTGTCAGTGTTTCATTATAATTCTTGGTTTAGAAGGAAGTAGTTACTTAAAAGAAGTACATTTTCATCTATTATCATCATTTTTCTGTCCGTCCGTCCGTTCGTCTGTACGAGTGTCACGTCTCGCGATAAAAACCGAACACTACATCCTATTGGTAACATTTAATACAATTTAGAAATTACAAAAGTACATCCCAAACGGGGTTTCAAACCTGTGGTCTCCAACATTCCAGGTAGGCGCCTTAGCCTACTAGACCACCGACACTGGTAACCTTTTAACTTCTGAATTATTATTATTATTATTATTATTTAACAATTTCTTAGGTACAATAATTCATATAGATACAGACTTACGCTAGAGTTAGGACACAGGTAGATCTACATCTATATGCAAATATTACTAAGCCATTATTAAGCAGGTTAGAAAGAGCTAAAAGCTCCATGACACATAGTGCTAAACCTGCTTTTTAAACTAATTAAAAATATAATACTAACTTAAATGAGGGTGATAATAGACGATAGTACAGAGTAAAGTAGAGTGGAAGAAATAGAAACGTGGGTGAGTTTTTTTTATGAACCAGACAACCAAAAACATAATAATATACCGAATTCATGTACCAAGGAATAGCAGTGTTTGTCAATACAAATGTCATTAGTTATTCCATCCCTTAATGTGACGTGCATACTTAGCCAGAGGGGCGCACTTGATGGACTTATCCACAGAATTCCACTTCGCAGCAACACGATACCAATACCCAGCCTGATATGAATTAGTCCTAGCAAAGGGTGGGACTAAGTTCACACCACGACTGTCTACTCTTCTGTAGCTGAGCTGCAGTCTTTTTAAGGGGTCAACATCTATGTTACGTGTGAAGCACTTTTTTATAAACATAAGGTCTACCTGATTGGCATATTGCTCAATGGAAGGAAATCCACATGTCTGCCTCCGGAGGGTTGCACTCTTATCATTTCCCCCAGTAATCATCCATGTGGCTCGATTTTGTACCCTCTCGAGTTTCGCCAAATTTTCTTTGATGTCGGATGCCAAGCAGGTAGTCCATATGTTATTACGGGGCGCACCAGAGTTAAATACGCAGTTCTCAAAACTCTACTGCGACTTCCACTGAGAGTTCTATTGATAAAGCCAGTAAGTTTTGACGACTTATCACGTAAAATGTCACAGTGTAAGTTCCACTTAAGATCGTCTGTAATGGTTAGTCCTAGAAGTTTGATGTTTGAATTTTGAGCAACAATGGTGTTATTAATTGAATATGAACATTGAATTTGGTTTTTGGATCTAGATATTCTAAGTAGAGAGCATTTACTAATGTTAAGTTCCATGAAGTTAATTTTGCACCAAATATAGATTGTGTTAAGGTCCTGTTGAATGAGATTTGCGTCTTCAGTGTTACATATTGGACGGTATATTGTTGAGTCATCGGCATACATGGCAATTTGAGACGTAAGTGCTGATGGGAGGTCGAGCATAAATATTGTAAAAAGGAGAGGACCCAAAACCGAGCCTTGAGGCACTCCAGATGTTACACTTTCATACCCGGACTGTACACCGTCATATACGACACTTTGCACACGATTTGTTAAGAAGCACCGAATCCAGGACAGCAGCTCTCCTCTAACATTGTACTGAAACAACTTTAGGAGTAGTCTCTGATGTGGTACAGTGTCAAAGGCGCGACTCCAATCAATACTAATAACATCGACTTGCTTTATTTTTGCGTGATCGAGGTATGCTTGCCAGTCGTCTATAACGCTCATCAACATTGTAATGCATGACTTTCGAGGAAGAAATCCGTGTTGCGAGTCGCCAATCAGTGAGTTTTCTTTAAAGTGGGTTAAAAGTGACGTGGAGACCAGTCGCTCCATCGCCTTGCAAACAGCAGATGTCAGTGAGATGGGCCTGTAGTTATTGACGTCCGTTTTATCTCCTTTTTTGTGAACCGGGACCACGTGTGCGACTTTCCATTCATCTGGTAACGCGCCACAGGACATCGAGAAGTTGAATAGACTAGTGAGGGATGGTGATAGTGATTCTGCGCAGTTATGCAATATTCTAGTTGGGATTTTGTCTGGGCCGTCTGCTGCATTTGGTCTAATGTGCTGTAGACTGGCCTTTGTTTCAGTAACTGAGAAGTGCAACTGTTGATTGGCAAATTCGCACAGCGAGGAGGAATGAACATGTTCTCCTCATTGTTGGGTTCAGTTTTAAAACAGGCTTTGAATTTTTTACTGAACGCTTCAGCAATATGGATTGGTGTGGTGTGCGGAACGCCGTTAGCAGTGAATGTGTTTCTAGGTGTTTCTAGGAATGTGGGAGACCCGGGTTCGAACGCCGGTCATAATACTTTTTAAATTTCTGAATTAAATTAAATATTAACAATAACGGTAGTGTTTCCCGACTAACGAAATCGAGATCAGATTGACATGCGTCTTTTTTGGGGGTTTTCCTTCAGCAAGGACGATACAGATGGTTTTGACCCGGCACCTCCACCAAAGAACCAACTCACAAGTAATTATATGTATTTTTGGATTCTTCGTCGGTCTGTGTCTAGGTCGTTTCGCTCTCTGTTTTGGGAACTCCCGTACCATACTTGTTTACATGAAATTAACAGACAATAGGACTATACTTACACAGTACTAAAAAAACAGAGATTACGATATTTCAATGGTTAATCAACATCTTAATCAGGTTTAATGACAGTTGAAAAAACATGACAACAGAATGGCCTTCAAAACAAACAAACACTGCCAACTAAGCAAAACTAAGTGCACCAAAGAAACATAATAGGCCTATACCACGGGGAGGGGGAGGAGTGGGGTGGTTCCCACGTCGCAGTCGTCATCCATCGTCTTTGTCATCGATCGTGTTGTCATGGTCGTCAACGTCGCCGGGGAGTTCGTCAAGGGAAAAGGGGGAGGGTTCCCTGACGACGACTGCCAGAGCTCGCCTCTAGTTTCTGGGAGTAAAATACTACCTTCTTACTAGCTGATGTTTGCGAGATGGACTTTCTCTTTAAATCGTCTTTTACGGTTAGCAAAGCCATACTCCGGGCCCAAACGGGGGGAACCTTTGAAATATCGTGATCTCTGTTTTATTTTGAGTAGTAGTCCTACAAATCATAATCTTTAACCTGACCTACTCTAAAATTGTGTCATCCTTTTAATGACAAAGACATCGATGTTATTTATGATGTCAACCTAACACCACGGTATACGACGTGCACATAGAAAAAACACACTTTATATTTGCATAGGCTGGGCCACACCCAAGATGTCACTCACAAATCCTGGTATTAACCTACAAACAGCACATGGAGGTCACCTTTAGACATTCAACCCTTAGAGGCAAACGAGCTCATTAGAAGTCCCAAAAACCTTATCCGTTTACTTTATCTTGAAGAGGACAAACTATACGAACAGTAGGCCATAATGTATACAATCGATAAATCGAGAGTCGAGATTTGGCTGTAACTAATGACCATCAAACAGACAGTGTCGTTAGTCTGGAATCTATTTTTAGTTTTCTGCACTGGCACTACCTTTCAGATATTGGTCGAACTTATTGCAGATTTCGGACGAACAATGGCAAAAGACACACGACGGATGCATTTCTTTGTTAATTGTTTTATCGGTACCTTAAGGTTTTATTCCGTATATTGCATGTCTATTCTCACTAAGAATGGTTTCCATATAGTTTCTGTCAATCTTGCGGAAGACCTCACAATACGTGAATAGGTATTGTTAGGGCCGAGTCCTGAGGTTGATAGTGAACTGTAATTGGCAGTTGGCACTCCTTCGGTTACGGCGGTCCAACTACCAACACAACAACCAACAACAACAAAAATAACCTTCAAAACCTTTAACGTTGCGATTTCAAACGAGAGTACTTTTGCGTTGAAAGTTCTTTTAAAATAGCGACGTTAAAGATAGGTAGAGTATTTTATGAAACGAGGAGTGGCGCGGCCTCAAGATAGTTAAGATATAGAGATAGAGAAATTGATAAATTGCACTTAACTTACCCCGATTGCAGTGTGAGCTTGTAAAAAATGGTGTGGCAAGTAAAGGGCGGCAATGTGGGCTAGAATGGGTGTGCCCACCGCAGGAATAGAGAAAAGATTAAAGAAACTCGAGTTTACAAGAATAAGATAGGAAATAGGAAATGCCTGCACAAGATGTTGAGCCAGGACAGCATAGACGAGAACAACTCGAAGACAGGCGTAGAAGAGAGCGCAGCGACGGAGGACAACAAGGCTTGAAGCACTGGAGCGTTTTACACTTTAAACTTGATGAGAAATAATGGAGAACTGACTGACTAAATAACTCACTCACTGTTCACTGTTAGCACTGTTGCACTGACCGGAGATTTATAATAGAGATTGGCAGGTTTGAGCCAGGCGAGATACCAACACTGTAGGTAGGTTGAACGGACAACTGACTGAGGTCATGACAGGGCAAGAGAAGCAGATATAGATAACGAGAAACTAGTTAAAGTAGGGGAACGAGGGGAAACACAGGGTGAATCAACAAGACTTGTGCGAGATGAATAAGAGACATGAAGCAAAATATACAAATCTTAATTACTACGAACTAAGAACAATGGCGCTTACACATATATCATTATTTTTTGACAATTAACATATTGTTTTAAATATGTGACATGACAATTGAGTGACTTTAGAATGTTTCTCAGAATTTTAGCTCGTAGTTCTCTGAGCTGCTCATAGATATGCACGTTATCAATACGTTGTGTCCAGTGGCGTAGCTATCGGGTGGCAGAGGGTGCAGTTGCACTCGGGCCCGCGCCCCGGAGGGGCCCGGGCCCTTTCTCCAACTCCATGTATGTATGGTTTTAACCTGATAGTTACAAATTTCTATTGATGAAAAATTATTGAAGCTACCATTTCAAATTTATTTCCAACTCATTGACAAAGACGCAGAGAAGCATTGTCATTAAAAAAATACTTTGGGAATTTTGACCTTGTGTTGTTGTTGGTTGTTTAAACAAAAATTCTTGAAACAGTCAACGCGGTTTCGAAACTGTTGCAATCTTCCAATCAAGATCTAAGCATGGCTTCAACACTTCTAAAAAGTGCACATGACACACTGTCACCTCTAAGGAACAGTTTTGAAGAATGTAGAGGGGTACAATATGTGTGATAAATGAGAATACCAGCTCGATTTGAAGAAAAATGCATACAAAATTAAATCAGCATGTTGATAAGCTTTGTGCAGTACCAGCGATTGACAAAATGCTGAAATGAGCTACAAAGTTAGGCCCAATTGTTTCTACGCAAGTCTCGATGTGGTGACAATCCCATTAAAGAAGAGATTTTCTGGCATGAACGACGTCGTGAACAATTTCCTTGCTATTCTTCCACAATCATTCAATTCCATGAACGACGATGAACTATATGCAGCTGCTACGACACTCGTTTCCAAGTACACTACCGACATTTCATCGAAGTTTCTCGGGCAGTTACTTGCTTTCCGATCATGTTTAAAAACACAGATTTTAAAAACAACTTCAGCAATGGAACTTGCAACACTGTTTACACAAAGCTGCTCTTTCTTCAAGTTTTCCTGATGTAGGGCCTATGCACAGCTTTAATGCTATTCCTCCAATTACCAGTCACCGTGGCAAGTGCGGAACGATCATTTTCGGAACTCAAACTAATTAAATAAAACGTATTTGCGTAGTACAATGACTGAAGAAAGACTTCCTGTCTTGTCAATATTGTCAATTGAAAACCACGAGGCCAGAGCAATGGACGTCAATGGCATTAAAAATGTATTTGCAGAAAAAAAAAGCCCGTAAGAAAAACTTCAAATGAGGTCGAGTACAAGAGCTAATTCTAAACAATTATCTTGTGTACTGTTTTGTGCGTATTAACAAAAAATGGGGTGGGCCCGTCGTGTCCAGTTTGCACCCGGGCCCGTAAAGGCGTAGCTACGCCACTGGTTGTGTCTTCACTTCTTGCCTAATCAAGGCTTATGCTTATATAGAGTCAGAATATAGATAAGACTACCAAAATCTACGAAATAAATTCGTCTTCAAAATATTAAAAAACGTTCAAATACAGGTAAGGATTCGTTCAAATTATGCTTAATTAATAATATTGACTGTATTATTTACTTACATTATGATTTAGTTCGTCATTAAATTGCTTTTTGGTTTGTCTGAACTAATCATTGGTTCAGAAGTTGCAATTTGGACGAGTACGTTTGCTTTGGACGTCTGATATAATCTTTTTATTTCGTTACGTTTTCGTTTCTTGAAATTTTTTCTCTTTTACTTTTTCTCTTTTTTCCTTTATCATTTTATTCTTTGATTATTTTTAATTCATTTTATTCGTTATTTAATATTCTTTTTCGTGTATTATCACAATTTGTAGTCTTATTATACATTGTTCATTGTTGTTAAAATATTGTTTCAAAATGTGCTAATCTACAGTTCAACATAATTATTGTCCTTTGTAAATCAGTTTAAATAACTGAGTAGTATATGTTACACTAAACAATAATGAGAGAGAGAGAGAGAGAGAGAGAGAGAGAGAGAGAGAGAGGACAAAGTTTCTTCGTCTCCTCGTCATTGTGGCTGGCTACTACTTTCTATGTTGCCGTAGTGTCTGTTGAAGACACGAACGTTTTGTAGCCATTGTTAGCTCCATGTCTCATTAGGGAAGAAGTTGTGGAAGTTCAAGGGAGACAATACAATACAGAGGGGTGGGTGGGGGGAGAGGTAGGGGGGAGGGACTACACAGAAGAGAAGGGACCACGAGATGTGTGCTTCAATTCCAATATTCAATCACTGATTGTCCTTAGACCGACAGAAGTTGTAGCTAAAGCGTAAAGCGTGATACTCGAGGGACGGAAAATCACAAAGACAAATTATTAGCAAAACTGATTGTGTTAATTTGATTTATTTGCCGTTTAAACGCAATAAAACTAGAAAGGGCGTAGTCATTTAGTGTCTAGCAACCTACTAAACGTAATGACAATAAATTTTAATTAAATTATTTTAAAAATACAATTTCATAAATAATATAAGACAATAAGTTTAAAAAAAATGGTGAAATAATTAAATTTTGAAAAACAAAAATAATATTTCTCGATTTGGTTGATCGGGAAACACTCCCGTAGGTGTAAATGTTATTATTTAATACAATCCAGAAATTAAAAATGTCCGCCCCGACCGGGACTCGAACCACGGATCTCCCGCATTCCAGACAGGCGTCTTTACCGACTAACCAAATCGAGAAATAAACCCTTGCTCATACCTGCGTAAAGGTAATGACATTATAATTAATGTTTGGTGGTCAGTTCAAAGGCAGCAGATATTCGTTGCAGTGCTGTTCCATTCATTCAGATGTATAATGCAACTACAATTCAGAGATTAAAATATATCCGTCCTGATGGTCTAGGGGTTAAAACGCCTGTCTGGAATGCGGGAGATCCGTGGTTCGATTCCCGGTCGGGGCGGACTTTTTTAATTTCTGGATTTTATTAAATAAATAAAAAATTATATCCTTAAATTAGTTTATACTGCAGCTTCGCAGCTACAACCAGGGGCTGCCACTGACAAAAACAAAATATTCTGAGAGAACCAAAATGTTATGTAAGTTTCGCTTTCTCTATCTAACATATCGCTTTCTCTTTGCTCATTTCTCTGTAATTTGTTAAGCTAAAACTCAGCCCTCTGGCTCCGTTCCAGAACCAGTCCAGTCTATATCTCAACAAGTTACGAATGAATTTTAATTTAGAATCTTTTTCTCCCAAAAAAATATCATTCATTTGTTTTTATTTATTATCATTAATTTTTAAAATTTGTAACTACTGTATAGAAAGTAAGTTCCCCCCCCCCCCCCCCTATATTGCACTTGCAGATTAAATTGATATGTCAGGTAAAGATTGAGTGATCACTGAAAGATAAGAATTTCATTCTGTTACAAAGCTTTTTATTCTGCAAGTTTGAAAATGTATACAGACACCGATCTAAATAATTCATTATCAATTTCTAGGCAGTATGTAAACTAAATTATTCGTGTAATTCCAAAACTATTTTAAATGGTTCGTGTATTCATACAGATTTTCACAGCTAGTCCAGATTGCTTTTAAAATACCTTGAGTATCTGCTTTTCCCTCCCTCTCCTAACCCCTCCTCCTCCCCCCCTGCCACTACCCTCCACAGGATAACATCATGGTTCGAGATCGAAACAACTGGAGTCGTTTTCTATCTATCTATCTAACTATTAATACTACGTTAACTCTGGACTGGCGGGGGAAAATGAGTTTTTCCACGCGAGACTTTTTTGCCGCCGAGGAGCGTGAAAAACGCGAAATTTTTGGACGCTTCTCCACAAAAAGATCGACATTTTCAAAAAAAAAAATCCCGCGCCCCCGGAAAAATTTTTCTTCCGGGTCAAAAAGTAAAAAAATCGCGAAAAACGTCGTTTTTGGAGGGTTTTTTTGTACCCCGGGTTGCCGCGCCCAAAGTATGCTACGCACCCGAATCGAGGTTCCTACGCTTCGAATAATTACGAGCACAACCCCGCGAAGGGTTCCGGCCGACTATGAAACTTTGGCCGGGACGGCGATAAACAATTTGGATTGGGAAAAAACGAGAAAATTTTATAAAAAAACGCAGATACTACTTGGAGCATCCCGAATTTTCTTTTTTTTGTTTAAGGTAAACATTAACAAAAATGGCGGCCGGGGAAAAAACATTTCGGAAAAACGTTTCGTTCCTTTTTTGGGCATTGTTTGAATTTTCCCGGGTTCCAAAATTTTAAAAATTTGGGGTTCACGGAAAAGCCCCAAATTTTGCCAATTAAAAAAGCCAATAAATTTGGGGTAAAAAGTTTTAAAAAAATTGGCCCCCCTTTTTTTTTTCAAAATGGGGCAAAAAAAATTCCCCAAAGTTGGACAATTTTTAAAATTTAAACAGTGCAATTAAAAAAAATTAAAAAAAATCGACTTCCCTGGGTTTTAATTCCGCCAACCAAGGCAATTTATAAAGAAAAAAGATAAAGGAATTTTAAAAAATTTTTTGGGAAAAACCTTGGTTCGAACCCCGGATCAGTAATGCCTTCGAACACGATTCGGGAACTTTTTTACAGTATGTTTTTTCATTGAAAATCGTAAAAAGAATGGTACACTTTTTTTTCAAAATTTCACAAGGGGGTTTAAAGGCACCCGTTGGCCTTTTACGATAATCTGTCCCAAAAATGCCCCTTTTTGTAGCATTTGTAATTAGTTATGGATTCTGACAAATTGACATGCGTGTACTTTTTGGCTAAAAAATCATAATTTTTTTTATCTCACGGTTGCCCCCCGCCCAAAGTAGGCTTTGCACCCAACCCCGACGGTAGGGCGCTTTTGGGAAATTTTTCCCGGGGGTACAAGCACCGTTAGGGGTTTTAGGGGCCGTTACAATATTTTTCCCGGGGTGACGATAAACATTTTGAAATGCGCGAAATTTTAAAAAAAAGTTAAATTGCTGTTTAAAAAAAAATTAAAAAAAAAACCTAAATTTCAAATTCCGTACAGCGGTGTGAAGTCCCCCGGCAGATTTAACGGGGGGGTCCAGACGCCAAAAAGTTTACCGTTTTTTTTTTTTTGGACATTGTTTGGTTTTTCCTTTTCCTTTTTTTTTTGAAAAATTTTTAGATGCGTGGTAGACCCACGGGGTTTGACAATTCTAAAACCCAATGAAATGCGAAGGGGTTAAAAACCAAATTGCCCCATATTTCTTTCCGTTGCGAGGGAAAAAAATCGCAAAGTTTGGAATTTTTTAACATTTTGCAGGCAAATTTTAAAAATTTAAAAAATTTTTGGTTTTCCTCGGTTTTGATTTGGAACGACAAAGGCTCGTTAATGTAGCGGAAGAATAAAGGAATGTAAATAAAATTGGTTTGAGAACCTGTGCTCGAACCCGGGTTAGGTGAAACCCTTTGGTTGTTCCGGGAATTTTTTTTAGTTGGATTACATTCTGCAAGGGGCAGGACCCTTCCGAGGATTGACGTAATGTGGCTATGAGTGGGCCCGGGAAAGTATCGATAGCAGCATTGATCAAGTGGTTATAAGTGGCTCTTTCACTGAGAATCCCGAACAATTGTCCAGGAAAAAAAATTTTTTCAACATTTTTTCACAAAAGACGTAAAAAATGTTCCGATTTCGAAAAATCATTTTTCACCGTACTTAGAGGCGGCGGACAGGTCCGGCGGCGTACCGAAAAAATGTCCCGTAAAACAAATTTGTCCCAGGACTTCGGATAAATGACCAAAAGTTTCCCCAAACTACCGAAACGCGGCCCCTACACGGCGATTCGCGATTTTGTTTGCGCAACGGGTTTTCCAACTACAAGGTATTCCCCAGTAGGGTTTTTTTCCCCGCCCCCGCGAGCGGCTTCAAGCCGCGCTTGCGCGACTTGTCTTATCAATAAACTAGCTCGGCCAATCTTTTTTTTGTCCGCACTGTTTTCTTGAACCCGTTCGAGAATGAGTTTGGTTTTTCACACGTGGCAGAAACGTTGCCACGTGTCCACAGTGGGGCAAAGTTTCCATGTGTCACACAGCCGTTTTTCAAAGGGCAAGCTGTGGAGTCATGTACATTGCTCGGACAGATAAAGAATGTAGGTGTTGAAGTGGGGGGGTTGTTTTAAAAGGCGGTAAAAGGAATGTCGCCCTTTTTGTAGGAAAAAGAAATATATTTTAAAAAAACACACGCAAAAATTATCTGTGCTTATCACAGACTTTCCCGTGTCCGTGTGCAAGATCCACGCTGAGCTAGCGTTAATAAAGTTGACAGTTGTTATGTTGGGAAAACAATTTCGAACTTTCGTTGGAAGCACTATATTTTCAGTAACAATACATTTTACCCATTTAGAAATACAAATCATTTCTAAAAAGTATTATTATATATTATTTTTATTTTTATTTGATAGTTCGTGTTGTTCTAGAGCACTCAACAGTAGAGTTTACCAAAGTTGCAAAAAGTTTACATTCATACAATGACAAATTTTCCTTTAAAAAAGCAAGGCAACAAGCAGATGAATAATATCGGAACCCTTGTCCAACAAAGTAGTCGGTTGGGGGGGGGGAGGTGAGTGAGTGTGTGGGGGTCCCCCAAACAGCCACCCGCTATTTCCCCCACGACCCTCGCCCGAGCCAACGTAGCGTGGATACGCATTCTCATTCTCCTATCTTTTTTTTTTTTTTTTAACAACTACACAAAAATATAAAAACCACTCACATCTGTAAATATAGTTTGTGAAGACCCAAAACCAGAAACAAAACAAGTTCTACAGTGAGTTTCTATTCTTATCGCTCGCCTAATTATTACAAGATTTCAAATTTATAATACAAACAATGTACAAACCACCCGGCCGGGCCAACGGTCTATCGAAGTCGGCCCGCAATGTCTGAAGCTTATCCTTCCCTTTTTTTTATTTTCTTCGCCTTCTTCTTCCTCAGACGATCCCACCACTTTCCCTGTCCAACTTTTTCCCAAGCTGTGAGTCGCTTCCAGATTCATCTCTTATAACCTCTCCCACCTCAGTCTGGTCCTCCCTAGTTTTCTCTTCTTATCCCCTGCATCCTGTTTATTTGTAACTTCGAACATGGTGAAAACTGTTACTTTTAACTGCGACTATTTGTTGTTATTTGTTGTCCTAAATAAATTGAAATTGAAATGTGTCCGAACCACCACAACCTTTCTCTTAGATGATAAACATTATAAAATTTAATTTCCGTGTTTCGGATTCTATCAAAAAGTTTCAAAACATATGTCTCGGCATTTATGATTGATCTTTGAAACATATTAGAAAGTGGTAAGGAATTTGAATTGGTCCATTAGACAAGTGCTATGCGAATATAATTATTTAATCTTTAGTGTAGGATAAGAATAGGACCTAATGCCAAACCAAACGTCAATAATAATTGACTACTTTTAGTACTATTCCCAATCCTTAAAGTCTAATTTTGACTTCGTCCACTTTATCCAATTAATATACCCATCAAGAAAAGTAGCACATTAGCTACACGCGAGAGGTTTCTGAGAGAAATCGATTCCCCCTCCCCCCCCCCCCCCCAACCAATCTCACGCGTTGACCCCTTATCAGATATTATTTTACAAATAAAGTTCACTTGGAATTCAAAATATATTACTGTCTGAGAACTAACCTGATCAAGTTAAAGCCAGAGCAACATACATTAGGTAGGGCCTACCATTCAATTCAAGGCACCTATACGACATAATTTGACATAAAACACGTGAAATTTCATTCATTTAAAGCAGCTGTTTATGCCAGTTTACAAACATGACTCATGACTCTTGTCACCTTCCTTTTCACCAGTTTTGGTTTTTTTATACCTAACCTCAGTTTTTTCTTCATTCATATTGGGCTTTCAGCCGTTTTTTTATTTATTGTTTTGTTATTCAATTGTTTTTCTTGTTGTATATTGTTGTAAAATTAGAATTTTATTGTAGGCATACTTGTTCATGTATTTAATGTTTTGTGTATCGTGTTCCTAACACTTGTGGGTTAATATCTGTTGTAAGTGATCAATAAATATTATTTTGTCATTTTGTGAACATTCCGTAAGGCAGTATTTTAACGAAAAAATATTTTAGAAATTGCGATGACAATTATTTTTACTTTGTCGGAAGTAATGTTTTCAAAATTCCCGTTCTTATAATGCCAACCTCGCCAGAAAATGTCCTAATTTTATTCGCACGCTTCGTAAATACTCAATTCTTAGGAATTACGATATTATATCGGGCAGGGTTAGAGGGACGGGGTTAGCCTTTTCTATAGACTCGGTGTTTTCTTTTAGTGACTCCACCAGACCACTAAGAGATTTTAACACTGGATAATATTTGAACCATACAAAAGTGCGAAAACGCAAAAAAGGGGCAAAACCAAAACCGAGGACAAGTGGCTCAACTGCATTAAGTCACCGTGAGATCTAGAAGTGTGGCCAAGCCTATTATTTTGTTTAAAATAATAAATATATTTATTAATTATACAATATACCAATAATATCAATATCAATTTTATTATCTAACGATAATATGAAATAAGTATATTAACAAATACAACATAAAACATTACATTAATTAATTGAATCATTTACATGTGGAAATATAAAAATTAACAGACACCATTCAAAATTAAAAGCTTGGTCGATGAATTTGTATTGGTTATGTTTTGGTTAGTCAGTAACGACAACAAAAATATTTATATTCTCGGCACCTACACCAACGGAATAAGTAAGAGCGAAAAAGAGTGTTGTAACAACGGTTTATGTCGGTCGCTATTTTAGGGACTGATCAATATTCTTTTGTATATAGAACTTATAATATTAATATTCCTACGGGCCATCAAATTCCAACTCGCAACCTTCTTGTGGTCTGGCCCGTGATTAGGGGAGTTTTTCTACCTGAAACTAATGGCGAGCTCTGGGTCGTCGTCGGGGAACTTTCCCCTTCCCTTTGATACCTCCCCGACAGCGACGACAATGACAACACGGACGGATGATGACACAGATCAGAGACGACCACGATGTGGGGGAAACCCCTGCCCTCCCCTTTAGCTTTGGCTGGTTCTGACCAGCACAGGCCTGTCCACCCCTTGTCCCCCCGCGTCATCCCTTACGTCCCTCCCTTCGTCTCGATTAGCCAAGTTGCATAAATATGAGACGTTAAGCAATATCCAATCCTACACGTAAATTTTGGATTGAATCGTGGAAATGCGTGACAACTGGCCAATATTGGTTGGGGGTTGGGGCGAGGCGAAGGGGTCAAGGTGTCCAATCCCCCCTTACCGAAATCAAAAGAAGGGTTAAAATTATACTTTATTGCACTATGTTCTATGTGGCATATATAACTGACAGTATGTGGATATTTACAATTTTATAAATTAAAGGCAAAAGCACTCTAAAAATTAGTCAAATGCCACTATTTGCAATTTTGAAAATCAAACTTTTCTGGGGCTATGCGCCCCAGACCCGCACTAGCTGTGGGACATCCCCCCAGACCACCCATTTGCATCAGAATACGTACTTTTCCCGAATTGATAGTTTCGTGAGCAGTTCTACAAACTTCTTTATATAAACCTCAAAGTTCACTCTCCCCAACCCCCCCTAATCAAAATCCTGGCTACGCCCCTGGACTTGGGGGCGGTCGCCCGATTTTCTGAAACCGTCGACGACTATTACACAACTGACTCACAAAGATCTTGTTTTATTGTCTTGATAAGATTTTTCTTGATCTTTGACGTAATTTTTTTATTGATTATTATTTATTTATTTATTTATTTATTTATTTATTATTTATTATTTATTATTTGTTCCGTAACATATTCATTGTTTAAATGTATCACGAGGATGGCAGAAAAGAGCAGAGCTCCAAACACACTTGGTGACTGCCAACCTTATAACAATAAATATAATAAAAGATAACAACATTATTACAATCATTAGTAAACCTATAAAATATAGAAAATAAGTAAATAAATATACACTTCAATGAATTATTATAAAAATGAATCAGTGAAAAGAAACTGTAGAATTTACTTTGTTTAAAACAAAGACTGTGTGCTTAGGGCAGATTTAAAAGAGTCTAATGAGCGAATCTCCCTTAACTCCAAAGGAAGAGCATTCCATTCATTGCAAGTCCTGGTAAGCTGTTGTTCTTGCAAATGGAGGCTTGAGAATTAAGCCTCTACCAAGTTCTGCTCCTCGACTATAGACTTGCAATCTTGCGTATGGGTCCAGCCAATAGTTCTATCACAAACGGTATCATGTATACTGAAGGAACATACAAAAATCTAATTTCACAACCGATTTTGGCTAAGTTTTGTATGAGCAGATGTCTAATTTTGGCACTTTAAAGCTTTTTGGGTTGCATTAATTGTTTTGTTCAAATGAAAGTGTGTTTTTTTGGGTTTATAGAACACATTTTTAAATATGTTTTTTTTGTAATGGCGAAGATTGTTTTGTTTATTCAAACTTGGTGGAGACATTATTGAATGACGAAATATTTCCCTTCTCCTCGCGACACGGTACCGTACATTCTTTTCAAAAATTACAACTAAAACAAAATGTCAAATTTGGGGGTCAAAGATGTGAAATTCAAGCGATTTAGTTGCGAATTTAAATTTATTGTTTCGTTTATTCTAGTCTCACTAAGAGGATCATAGGAGAGTATGGACATGCGTTTTAGGCAAATGCTGTTCGCTCGGCCGACTGACCCACGGTGTTCGAAATTTCGAACATATATCACGAATGTGGAAATATAGGGCTTGCAAAAAATAACAATTTTCAATTTGTTATAAAAAATTTGGGTGAGCGTAGCGACGAAGCGGTGAAACGAAGACTTCAATTTCAAGACCCCCCAAAAATTTAGTCGGTTGTTTTTTGTGTTTTTTTTTTTGTCTGTTGTTCCACGATTCCGGCAAACGGCATATTGGGTCTTTATGAAATTTGACAGACGTTCGAAAACCTGACTTAGGGCTGCCACGTTTTGGGTACAATCGAAGAAATATTCTCATGGAATTACTTTTACGATTTTTTCGATTTTTTTGCGATATTTCGTGTTTGGGCCAAATTTGACCAAACGGTGGGGCTACAAGTTCATCTTATTGGACATTAAGGTTTGGTGAATTTGGTAAAATACAATTTTGAAAGAAAAATTGAAAAAA
>JAMZAV010006655.1:0-35602 GCA_024449915.1 Sweltsa coloradensis | reverse complement strand
AAGGTTTATTACAAGCCCAATAAAAGGTATTTTTTGAAAGTTGTCTGATTTTAATCAGTCATATTTAGGCAATTAAAATTTCACTAGGAAAATCAAACTAAAAGTCCTAAAGTGGGCTTATTTATATATCAAAAATTCTGAAGTTTATAAAAATGTAGGTATTGGTTGTCAAAATCAGTCAATTAGTTTTACTAGGAAAACACTAAAGTCCCGTGCTTTGTTGACGAGCACGTACGGCAACACGACCCGAGTACGACATTCCCATAATGTTACATACCAATAAGTCTTTAAGGTCTTGACCGATTTAGCTGAAAATTTGAAAAATAGGAGAGAATGTTGTAGGCCTATTGTACTTTTTGACCTGCAAAATTTCATAACGATTGGAACATTTTTTTTTTCTTTTTTTTTAAATTTTTATAACCAACGATCAGTTTTTTGTTCAAAAACTATACAGCAACCCCCCATGGGTTTTGGTATGTACATGTGTGCAAAATTTTCAGGTCGATCAGAGAATCGGTGCGACTTGTACCGAAGAAGCAGTAACAGAAAGAAAAAGAAGAAAAAAAAAAACAGACATTCAAGCCATAAGAGTCAAGTGAGATGCTCGCTCAATTATTGCCACTGTCTCATTTTTACCACACTTGCCCCTAGTTTGGGGAGGGGGGGGGGCGCAAAGCGCACATGTTTTAATAATAAAGGCCTAATAATAATAATAATAATAATAATAATAATAATAAAAATAATAATAATAATAAGTAAGTGTAGGCCCAGAAAGCCCTACGCAACCAAAACGCTCAGCTGCTGTGGGACTCTGTCATCGTGACTGACAGGGGGGTCGAGGCAAATAGGCCAGACTTGGTTTTGTTTGACAAAAAACTCAAACGGCAACCATCATTGACATTGCCATCCCCTCAGATGGCCATGTGGTCAGCACAATAGCCAATAAGAGGTCCGAAAATCCCAAAGCCGCTCGCCGGTAGAACTCAAGGACATATACAAAGCTGAGGTCCGTTGAAATCGTTCCTGTCGTCGTCTCCGTCAACGGTTGGTCACCAAGGAGTGGGTCAGCGGCAAAGGAGAAGCTCCATCTGAAGGACAAGCACGTTTGTGTCATGCAGAAGGCTGCAATCCTTGGTACAAGCAACATCGTGCGGAAGGCCCTCAGCCTCTGAGTTCTGTCGTTCCCCACCACCGTTGGGGGCCCCACGCTAGGTGCACTCTCGCATCATCTTGGCTCGAGATGAGCTCCGGTGGTGCAAGGAGAGCAGAAAAGAAGAAAATAAGATAATAATTATAATTATTAATAATAATAATAATAATAATAAAAAATAATAATAATAATAATAATATAATAATAATACTTCGAGATTCCGAGACAGCTATACTTCGAGATTCCGAGACAGCTATACTTCGAGATTCCGAGAGAGCTTCCATCCTGACATGGTTTTCGTGGTTTCCCATAGTCCGAAGAGCAAATGCTAGGATGGCGACGAGAAATCGGCCACGACCGTACACAGCAGAAAGAAAACATCACTACAAACATATTACAATTTATAAATGGGCTTATTTTAGTTAGAGTTAAGACAAAAGTAATAATGTATGTAATAGGTACACATGGAAGTACTTGACGTAAGTCCGTACAACATGTTAGCTCCGGTTTTAACCGAGTTTGTATGAAATACATCAATAAAATAATCAAAAATGGTAATATTACCAAAGATACACAATTTGGGCCCCACCCCCCAACCTATGCTTTTCCCACTTGGCTCCCCCCAACCTAAGAAGTAACTTACCCTATTTGTATGTAGGACTAGGCTACACATAGCATTTTCAAGTGTCCTTTTATATAGAATTTGTAGCATTTATTTAAACTAAAACAACAACCATTTTAAGTAGAATTTTAAAATAGTGTTGAGTAAGTAGCTTTTAATGACAGTGATATTAGGCCTCAGTGTTGTTAAGAGGGTATGCTGAGGCTAGAACGGAGGCGAGTTTAAGCGCTCAGTTTTCTGGATTTTTTGGGTAACGGTTTATAACACCATTTATCAAATTTCACACTAACTTTCATAAAGAATAAATGTATTTTATCCATTATGAGTATTCCTAAATTAATTCATTGATTTTGAATGAAATTTAGTGAAATCACCAAAATTTACTAAATTTTGGTCAACTTGGGAATTTATTCCAAGTGTACAGATTTTAACTCAAATTTGCATAATGGATATCAACGAGTAAATCAATGTGAACGCGCAGGTTAATTTGGTTTTATCGTAAGATAACGGTTGGTGGGAATTTTCCAGAATTGTAATCCATTTTTTGGGATTTCCCATTTTTTCACGTTTTGGACGTATGTCTCGCAAGGGATCTTTAAGGCTTATTTTGTGCAACCAATTACGGATATCAATATAAAATTTACTTTATTAACATCCTTTCAAAATTTTGGAATGATATTACAACCCGTTCAGCAGAAATCATCAACACCTGTTGCAGCGCATTGAGTTGGGCCAAGCTCAGCGTACCCTCTTAAAGCTACTTGTAAAGAGTAGCTCTGTTACAGCTAGGCCCTATAGCTACTTGACCTTTGAAAGTACCTTAGTAGCTAGGCCTACTTTTAAGCCAGGTAGCCTACTTTTATTCTTAAGTATGTACGTAGCTCGCTACTTGTGCAGTATTTAAATTTAGAAAGTGATGCTACTTTACAGCTACGGTAGGTAGGCTCTACTTTTGTTTTTTATTTCACTACGGGCCACGGCATCACATGTTACCCCACAGCTGCTTATACAATACAATACAAATGCAATAATAATGTAAAACAATTCGTTTCAGTACCCTACCTAATAAAATTAAAATACCAGATTATGTAATTCAACCTGAAGGTGCCTCCAAATATTTGATGACAATGAGCCCAAAACAGATAGGTCTACATGATTTTTGTTTGTGGTAAGGGGCACAATAATTTACATTGAACCAATAGTAGTTTTTCCCCTTTTGTGTCGGCCCTTTCAATCAAAACTTTCATGGCCCCTACGGTGGGCATTAAATGACAAAGAAAGGAGAGTGATTCTCAAACTCTTCTGTTTTCTGTCATACTGTTACAGAGAGCGTTAAAATGAAAAAAGGATGATATTGTGACGACACTAGTAGTGTAGGGTTGCCATACGTCCCAATATGCAATTTTAAGTCCCGCGTCCCCCAGGTAAAAAAGTAGAAACAGTTTCAATCCCAATGTATTTTTGGTAGTTTTCTGGTTTTTGCATTTCAAAAAAACAACAATATTTTCATTCAGCCTGGTATTTTTTTCTGAAACGCTAGAAACGCACTCTAAAAGCCTAGTTTAAAAAAATCAACTGCGGCGCTACTGTTGGGTCTCCGCCCCAAACCCCCCATGCTTTTTTTGCCAAAAAACTATTTGTCCCGTACCTTGAGCTTAAATTATGGCAACCTAGAGTAGAGTCTATTTGAAAAGTGGAAACTAATGCAAGTACTGGTATTTTATTATTTGGGATGGTTGAATAATGATTGATTTTAGCGACGGTAATTGGTTTAATTGCTTTATTAAGAAATTAAGTAGCTTCTTTTTTACGTTATAGTTACCTGTTTATAGTAGCTTGCTACTCGCTACTTTAGGCCTGACTACATTTCAAAAGAAGTGCGAAACTGTCCTCGCTACCATACTCAAAAAGTAACATGTTACAAGTAGGTACCCGTAGTGCGCTACTATACACTTCCAAGTCGAACCAAATTAAACTCAACCCAAATTCAGTCAATTTTGGGAGGGACTGCTGTGGTAGGCTATACGTAGTGATTCTGATTTGAGTTACCTACACATTCTGAATAGGCACTTCCCAAAAAACTCGTCCATCCATATAGGTATAGGCCTATAGGTGGAAACAGATAAGCTGGCGGAAGTCAAGGTCAAGCGAGAGCACGGACGCCAACGTTGACAATTTACACACAAATGGCATTAGGTAGGCCTCCCGTATTTGACCATGTTATCGGGGATATGTTATCACATAAATCAACATTCTATTCGTTGTGAATAAAGTAGTTCGTCCCACAGAGTCAGTATTTTAGCGAAATAATGATTTTAAGTAATCACGATTACGAAAGTGTTTTTTTACCTTGTTGGTAATGGTGTGTCCAAAGTTCCAGCTGTTTATGATGCCAACCTCGCCAGATGTGATGTCAATGTTTAGGAGCATCAAAATGTCTTGATTTTATTTGTACACTTCATAAACACTTTATTTTAGGATATATTGGGCAAGGCTTGGCTTTAAAATAGTCGTGTTTTTCTCCGAAAGCAGTTTTAGAGACCGTTATTTTCTTTACTTTTTGCCGATCCTGTGGCCATAGTGCTTGGACGACAGTGCTGCGATCCCTCGGCGACCGCCACCTTATCTGGTTCCACCTATACATACAACACCCGCTCAGCTTCCAACATTCACATTCCCCAACATAAAACATTCAGGCTTTTGTGTTTGTTTACAGGAATGCAGTGAATCTTAACTCCTGTTGCATATTACGAAACTGGAGCCAATGGAAGTCTCCTATCTACTTAAACAGACGCAGACTTGTCAGTGCAATAAGGAACACACCATGTGGGGACTAATGGAACTATCTTTTCTCAACAGCCATTTTTATGGATTAAATTAAACTGTGGAATTGTTACTGGACTTGGATTAAAGTTGTACTTTACCAGTAACTCTGCATTTGTCAAGGGCACAAGAGTTCACGATTATTGGTGCTCAAAGCAACAAAGAGGAACCAAAATTTGACTGGAGCCCAGTTCCTTCAAAGCTATGGCCACATATTGGTACTTAATTGTTTGCCATTCTTGTACGTTTCTGCCGTTTATTATCCATAAAATATTATAAATGTGGTGGCTACATCGATCTATCATTAGGTAGTCCTCGTTACAGGTTTTTTTCTTATTAGCTTAAAAAGAGTTAATAAACTTTTTTTAACAGCATAACGGCAACATTCTCGTTCTAGCATGATGCTTTTATCCCAGAGTGCTGATCTGTGCATATGTCATTAGTCAGGGACAATGTATTTGGCATTTTCAGCAGAAAGATGCGGTAGACAACCTACTATTGGCGCTTTGACTCCATAAGTCAAACCCACTGATCTTTATTTACTTAAGTGGATCACTTATGCATTTCTGCCCAATATTGAGAAGTGAAGCCGGGAGATTTGTCTTCTAAATTCGTCTGGATTGGTCGAACTTCCAGACCTTTGTGGTTTTTTTTATCAATATTTTAAATCTATATCGATGCTTGATATGTTGTATCTTATCTTCTGGTTTATGACCTGTTTCTTGCCACATTCATATCAGTACATAGAGGTCTGTGATCCAACCCTACTAGGCCTATAAACTCGAACATGCAATTTTATTTTTTACCAATTCAATAAATTTGTGCCAAAGTGTTTTGAATCATCCAAGTGACTCGTGTACGCGGACGATCTAAAAATATATCGGCCCGTTAATAATCAACAGGAATGTTCATAACTACTTCAAAATGATCTAAACAGTTTATCTTCATGGTGTACACTGTGGAAACTTAATCTTAACGTTTCGAAGTACAAAATTATAACACGCTAAAAAAAGGAAAAACACAGTTGTGGGTATTTCAATATAGCCTATGATTGATGCCTGATGGTACGCGTGTACGCGGACGATCTAAAAATAAAATCGGCCCGTTAAAAATCAACGGGAATGTTCATAACTATTTTCAAAATGATCTAAACAGTTTATCTTCATGGTGTACACTGTGGAAACTTAATCTTAACGTTTCGAAGTACAAAATTATAACACGCTAAAAAAAGGAAAAACACAGTTGTGGGTATTTCAATATAGCCTATGATTGATGCCTGATGGTACGATGCTTAACAGAGTGCTGTAAATAAATTATCTGGGTGTTACTCAAACCGGCGACGTTTCATTGACACTATCCCCCCCAAATACAAAATTTGTAAAAAAAAAACAACCCCAGCCAGCTCTCCTTAAAAAGTCTTTGGCTGTGAATGCTGTGAGATATAGAAGTGAGCCAAGCATTTCATTCTTTCTCCCTAGTTTCGCATTAAAAAGAAGTAGATCATTTCGCCTGTTGACGAACGCAAGCCAACCATTTTCGTGGTTAAAAAAAGTACAAATTTTAAACCCCAAATCATAAAAAAAATTACCTTGCTATTTGAATTTGGTTCATTACGAGAACTCTAAAAGTCAATGGCCAATTTATTTTTTTTATGATTTTGATTTTAAAATTTTTACTTTTTTTACCATGAAAATGGTTGGCTTAGCGCTCGTCAACAGGCGAAATGATCTTACTTCTTTTAATGCGAAACTGAGAAGAAAAATTGAAATGCTTGGCTCAACTTCTATATATCACAGCATTCATAGCCCAAGACTTGAAAGAAGAGCTTGACTGCCGTTTTTACAAATTTTTGTATTGGGGGAATATCACATCTTTTTGTTGTTGTTTCATATCAAGGGGTGGGAAAAACGTGAAAAGGAGGATACAGTGCCTTAAAACAGATTGTCTAGAAACAAAAACTACCATCTTTTGTTTTTGTTTACAATGTATAGTTGGCAATATAGAATATTTTTATTTAGGAGTTTAATGAAGGTGTGTCTTATGTCTTGGTAGCTCAATTGGCAGAGCTATGGCGCGTTAAGCCAGAGGGGTTTTGGTTCGATCCCCAGTCCGGGCATACTTTTATTACAACTGCTATCATTGACTAAATTTTGTCCTCAAAACGGGCTATGCTTATAAAACCTTATATTCATACTACCCAACTCATGGGAGATGAGAAGTGATTGGATTTTTTTTCCCTTTTTCTTTCAGTAATGACAGCTACATTGCAGTTTCTGTTCGATTATTATCATGGATGTCAACAGTCACAACAAATAGGAGTGTGTCTTGTCTCGGTAGCTCAATTAGCAGAGCTATGGGGCGTTAAGCCAGAGGTTCTGGGTTCGATCCCCAGTCGGGGCATACTTTTATTACAACTGCTATCATTGACTATTATGTCCTCCCAAAGCGGGCTATGCTTTTAAAAAAACTTTTATCATACTACCCAACTCATGGGAGATGAGAAGTGATTGGATTTTTCCATGTGTTCTTATGACAGCTACATTGCAGTTTTGTGTTCGATTATTATCATGGATGTCAACAGTCACAACAAATAGGAGTGTGTCTTATGTTGTAGCTCAATTGGTAGATCTGTGGCGCGTTAAGCCAGAGGTTCTGGTTCGATCCCCAGTCGGGGCATACTTTTATTACAACTGCTATCATTTACTATTAATAATAATAATAATAATAATAATAATAATATTGTAATATTATTGGGGTTACAAGCTAGTCACGCTCGAGATAAGTTGCTGGTTAAAATTTCTATTGCCGCTGAAATACAAGCATTCCATCTCAAATTTTGACTGCATCTTGATCTAAATATGGGCGTACTACAAGTGACATTGAAGGGAAGTATTAGTTTTTAGTATTTATACCATTATTTTTTAGTTTTATATCGTTGTCTAGACTAGGCTGTAAATAAAAATTGAAACAGTTGAATTTTGTTAATTTTTGACAGTTAGTGGTAGGCATAAAATTTATTTAGAGGCATTATTTGTAACTTTTAGCAAGGTAATATATCTAAAATGTATAATATTTAGCATTTTACGTAAGCACCGTTAATTATTTTGCAGAATCGAGAAGATTGAAGTCTTCTAAAAATTCGTCAAATAAGAAAAGATTTATCAAAACGAAAAGGCAAGGAGGTTGGGAACGAAGACCTCATCACCGCCCTGAATTGATGAATCATTGAAAAAGTGTTTTTCATTCTTTTTTAAATGCATTGACTTTATAAACAATAACAAATAATAGGTGACTTTGGGCAGATAGTAGAATAATTTATCTAGAACAAGGAAAATAGGGAATAACAGACGATGGATGTTTTTGTAATGAAATCACTACAGACCACCAAAGCTGGAAAAAAGAGACAGCGCATCAAATGGACAGAAGATATGAACATTTGTGTGATGCGTAGCTATTATAGGGTAACGTTATTAGAGACTGTTTTAATAGGTTATCGACAAGAGCTCCATAGGGAGTTTGTTCGTGAATATCCATTTTTAGAAGTAAGTGAACAGAGAATAGCTGACCAAAGAAGAATAGTTAAAAATAAAATGTTACCAGTAAACATATTAAATAGAACGTGAAGTGAAGGACTAACTACAAGCGCATCAAGATGATAACGGCAATACATCAGCAGAGGACAGACGAAGAAGAAGACCACTTCATACCAGAGCTACTAGAACTACCAGAAATACCGGTATTGCCAAAACCTGCAAGAACTTTCAAATCTACCAGGGCACACCAGAACTTCCAGACCAACCAGAACGTCCCGACCTATCAGAACATCCAGACCACCAGAACATCCAGATTTTCCAGAACGTCCAGGCCTACCAGAACATCCAGACCTACCGAACGTCCAGGCCTACCAGAACGTCCAGAACCACTAGAAATACCAAAAACCAACCAAGAAGATCAAGATACCCAGAACAACTAGACGATCAAACACAAGAGGTAGATATGCATAACGCAATAGAAAATACACCTGACATGATCAATCTAAAGAACATCCTAGCTTTAGCATTTACAACAGCCATGTCAGAGTTTGCACACATAGGACCAAACAAAAGGCCATACATACCTAAACCCAAACATTCAAAGGAAATGAAGACAGCGGTACACATAATGAACACACATATTTTTCAGATTACACACAAGACGAAAATATCTTTGCAGACGTTTTATGCGGCAATTTATTGTGGCCTCTGTAGCAGTGGTTAGATATTTGGGCTTTAAGGTAAAATCTGCAACATCTTCAAAGACAAAACAGGAGAAGAAAAGTACGAAATGGGAAAAGCGACTAGTTGGGAGAATCGTTGAGCTTAGGAGGGATATCGGTCGACTGGAACAATACCGCAATGGGTAATCGATCTAAAAATGTTATAAGATACTGCCAAAATATATTTGTCAGATTCAAGGTTCACGCAAAGCATGAAACACTTAAAGAATTCATTCACGATAATTTGGATACACTTAACAAAAAGTAAGTGCTCTAGCTAAGAGATTAAAAAGATATAAAAATGTAGTATTAAAAAAAAAAGAACAAAACGAATGTTTAAAGAAAAGGAAAAACAGTTTTATCAACAACTATCTAGTACCGAAGAAATAATAGGAAATGGAACACCAAAATAAGACAGAGATAGAAGAGTTTTGGACAGGAATATGGGGTAACCCGGGAGCACACAACCAGGATGCACAATGGATTCAAGATGAAATTGCTAGGATGACGATATTAATGAGATGAGATTCGAAAGGGTATAACTATTGATGAATTAAAGTCGACAATCAGTGCCTACACATAGCTGGAAAGCACCAGGTAATGATAATATTTAAAATTTTTGGTAAAGAAATTCAATACTACTCACAATCAAATTAGAAAATGTCTCAACGAGTTTAAAATGGAGTTAAAGAAATACCCGAATTCTTTACTGAAGGAGTAACCTTTCTCAAAAACCCAAAAGGGCAATGACACGAAGAACCCCAAATAAATATCGGCCAATTACATTCTTCCAACTATATATAAAATATTGACTTCATGCATAACAAATAAAGTATATAATCATTGCGAAGAACACAATATCAGGCCGAGGAACAAAAGGATGCTGTAAGAACTCACAGGGATGTAAAGAACAACTTATTATTGACTCTACTGTAATGAATAGGCACACAATAAGAAAGGAATATTCACGGGAAACTACATTGACTACAAGAAAGCATTTGACTCAACACCACACACATGGGTTATTCAGATTTTACAAATATATAAAATCAACCCAGTAATTGTAAACTTTTTTAAGACAGTAATGGAGACATGGAGAACAAAACACTAAAACTAAATATGAAAAACCAGCAGGGTAACTACAGATCCAATACAAATTAAACGTGGCATTTTCCAGGTGACTCATTAAGTGCATTATGGTTTTGTCTGTCATTAAACCCACTGTCACATATGCTTAACGAAACGACATACGGATTTAAAATTAAGGACAATAATGTGGGATGTCACACAATTTTCCACCTATTCTACATGATGACCTAAAGTTGTATGCATCAAATTTTGCTCAACTAAAACAGTCTAGTCAATACAACATTAGAATTTAGTCAAGATATCGCTGGAGTTTGGAGTAGACAAATGTAAGACGCTAAAATATCGAAAGGGTAAGGTTACACAAGCAGAAGAGTTCCAGCTAGATGATGGAAATAGGATTGGAATAATGGACGATAACGAGTATACAAATATTTAGGATTCTCACAAGCTGCCAGAATTGAACATAAAGTTATGAAAGCAAAATTGATAGATACATACAAAACGACTAAAGTCTATCCTCAAGACGCAACTAAACGGTAAAAACAAGATCACAGCAATAAATACATATGCTGTACCAGTACTGACATATTCATTCGGAATCATTAAATGGACGCAGACAGACATCACGCGTTGGAAAATATTACTACGTAACTACACTTTCCAAACACAGAATAAATCATCCTAAATCAGCATAGAGAGATTGACACTTCCAAGAGAAAAAGGAGGACGGGGCCTGATTGATCTGAACAACTTATATTATAAACAAATAGACATTTTTAAGAAAATACTTTTTTTCAAAGAGCAACCAATCCACACTGCATAGGGGTGTGGGCTAGGCTGACAAAACATTTAAATCCACTCAAATCTAGCAAACGAAAATGTCAATCTACAAGGGAAACTCATAACTGAAGCTTCAAAAGAGTTACGTCTCTCAGAAAAGACCCTACACAAGAGACATTATGATGAATACACAAAGGGCACGTAGATATTAAAGCATCAAATAGGTGGTTAAACAACGGGGAACTATTTGGAGAAAAGAAGGTTTTATGATGGCTATTCAAGACAGAGTGATTGCGACGAACAAATTATAAAAAATACATAATACAAAATGCGACAGTAAACGATCAAAGTAGAAAATGTAGTGCAAAGGGGGGAAACAATCGAACACATCATATCCGGGTGCAAGTCACTATGTTTAAACAGATTTCCCCTACAGACATAACCAAGTAGCTAACATTTCTCAAAAACTAGCAATCAAGTACAAACTCATTGACACACACCACCTTTCTACAAATACAAACCAGAGAAAGTACTAGATAGTAAAGATTACAAATTATATTACGACCGCACAGTTATAACAGGACCAAACGATACATCACAACAACCGATTTAATAATAATTGCAAGAAGATTAAACGGGGTTTTTGGAAAAAACCCAAAATTTGGGCCCCCCAATGTAAAAGTGGAACCCTTTGCAATTGAATCAAAGAAAAGGATTGGAAACAGAAAAAAGGAAAATACAATCCCATTCATTATATCACCAAGGGGCATCATCCGAAAAAGCTACATGAAAGCATTAAACAACTAGATTTTCAACCCAATGATCCCCTCGGACTCAAAAGGCAGTAATAATAAAAACACGTGTAGAATATTTTCGTAAATTTCTAAACTAAGAATGATACTTGAGATTTCGGACAACCCTCCACCCTGACATTTTTTTTCGGGGTTTCCCATAGTCCGAAGAGCAAATGCTAGGATGGCGACGAAAATCGGCCACGACCTACACAGCAAAAAGAAAAATCATCACAAACAATATTAAATTTTATAAAGATTTTTTTTGAGTTAAGACAAAGTAATAATGTAAGTAATAGGTACACAGGAATTCTTGACGAAATCCGTACAACATTTAGCTCCGTTATAACCAGTTTGTATAATACATCCAATAAAAAAATAATAATAATAATAATTTGTTCATAAATAAGTGATTTGCCTCTGGGCACTTTAAATTTTGGGTAGGTTCCTTTACCTCATCATGGTGAATTTTAAAATTTTTTTTCGGGGAGCGTTCGTGTTGCCATAATCAACATACAAACCCCTAAATTTTTGGGGAGCAGTGATCAACGAAAGTTGAAAAATATCCACATGGCGAAGGGGGCCTGTTTACAACACAATGCGTCAGCCTGTTCCAAAATTGTTACATGTATTTTGCAAAAGTGAGTAAAAAAAACAACTGTTTTTTGCATGTACGTTTTTGCAAAAGTATTAACCCTATTATAGGGCCTTTACATCCCTCCAAGGCCCCAATTTTAAAAAAACTTCATTCTTTTTTGATAGGGTAAATAAATAAAATGAATTTCCGGTACGTAAGTAAATACATTTTGACCTATAGGCCTACTTTACCTATTTGGACACATAACTTTATTTTAAGTGGGAGATTTAGTTATTGAATTAATAAACTAGGCCGCTTCGCGAAAAGCTTTTTTAGTCGCGTTGATGGATGAGCTTTTTCGTAAGTTTTTAGTTTGCGTAGGACCACTTTTGTGACTTTTCCTGTGCAAGTGCTTTTTGAATGCATTGTAGGTGATTGTTTTTCAAGTTTCTATGTTACTTGTTAATTGTTATTTAATATACCTAAAAAACTCATATTAAAACCTTATTTTTTTTGAATTCTGGCTAACTTTTCCAACTTTTTCTTTCAAAAGGTACTACATCACCAAAACCTTAATGTTTCCATGTGAAATATGAACGTTGTAGCCCCCCCCGTTTGGTCAGAATCGACCCTAATGTCACGCAAATATCGCCCTTAAAAATCGAAAAAAAATCGTTAAAAGTACGATATTCAGGGGAAACATTTCTTCGAGTGTACCCAAAAATCTGGCACGTCTAAGTCAGAGATTTCGAAGGTCCCCTCCAATTTTCATCAAGATCCGCACATGCCGTTTTGTCTGGTAGAGTGCAAAAAACAAAAAAAAAAAAAAAAAAACAAACAAAAAAAAAAAAACACCCTAGCTAGGCCTAACTTTTTGGGGGTCAGTGAATTGAAATCTTGCTTTGCTCATCAATAAATAAATAAAATAAAACCCCCCACTTGTACAGCACAGGACTAAAACTTAATTTTTTTTTTTTTTTATAATTTATATTTATTTTAATTATTAGCCGCGGTGCGCTACCACTGGGCACCTTACGCTAGCAGAGTTGAGGTGACTTCGAGTGCACCCAACCTCATAAAAAATGTGATTGAACTTAAAAACCATGCCCTCCTAGTGTTCGTGTGGGTCCCCGTTCCCTGCCTGTCCATGGCACAGTGTTAATTGTTTTTCCAAAACGCAGTTTCGTCCCCAAGAGCCTTCTTTTGTTTTTGATGTTGTCATCACATTAAATGTCATCTCCATGTATTTTACTGTTTAATCCACTAAATTGAATATTTTGATCGTATTTTGTATAGTACATCACTTATAAGGGGTTTCAGAATAGTAAAAAAAAATTTTTCTAGTTTTTTTAGCTGGGAATTAAACAAAAAGTAATATTGATAACTTTTTTGTTGATAATATAAGGCAAGGCTAATAGGCATGTTATGTTAATTGTATTTAAGGGCCCATGCTCCATTCCTAATCATATTAAAAAACAAAAGGCTTTGGGAGCCTACCGGGCCCCCCATTTTGACTAGGCCCGGCTAAAACAATATAATTTCCCTCAAGCAGTGGCGCATGATAAGGGGGAGTCTGGGGGGCCCCCTTATTGCCACCGGGCCTGGGTGGCACAATTTCTTTTTTCCCGTGTTCTGCAAAGAAAAGGCCACTTGTTTTTGATAATGGCATCCCGGTATCTTACAACTTTTTGCACGCACCCTTGCCATTTTGAAAAAAAAACCCGTCAACCTGGCATTAGAATTTAATCGTATGCAATGTATGTAAAAACGAAAACAAAAAAAAGCCTTTGGGGACGGTAACTACGCTTTTGGACAACAATACTTGGCAGGGAAAACAGCCCCGGGGATTGGGACGGAAAACAACACAATTCGGGGAATTTGGGTCCCAAAACAATTCCTTTGGGAAAAGTTTAAATCATCTTCAAAACATTTTAAAATTTTAAAATTATTAAAATTTATGACTACTACTTTGTAATTTGTCTTTTCTTAATTTTGCCCAGCGATTCTGACCAAACGGGTGGGGCTACACGTTCTATTTACTGACATTAGTATAGTGATGTAGTTTCTACTTCTACTTTTGAAAAAAAAGTTAAAAAAAAGTTTGCTGGAAGGCTTCCAAATAAAGGTTTAGAATAAGCCTTAACAGGCATAAAAATCAACAGTAAACTATAGTTACTTAAACAATGATCACCTACATTGTTTAAAAAAAAGCAAGTCTTTGGGCCACTAGATATTTTAACATTATATTTTTATTTGGTTATACCACTGCAATTAAATCGACTTTATTAAAATTATTATATTTTAACAAATAATTTTGTAATTTTGCTCGCACTAAAAATCGTTAAAAAAAAAAAATCGTTTAAAAGTAAGATATTCATGAGAAATATTTCTTCGATTGTACCCGAAAAACGTGGCAGGGGCTAAGTTTAAAGATGTTCGAAGGTCTCCAGAAAATTTTTTCCATCGCAATTGGAGATCGGTTTAGCCGGAATCGTGTTTAACAAACACACAAAAATACAAACAGAAAAATCAAGAAAAACGGAAAAAAAAAAAAGTAAAAATTGCGATTTTCATAAGAAATAATTTTTCGATTGCGCTCAAAAAGGGGGCAGTTCTCAGTTCAAAGATTTCAAGGGTCTCTAGAAAATTTCATCGCAATTGGAGTATCGGTTTTTAGCCGGAATCGTGTTAACAAACACACAAAAATAAAAAACAAAAACAAAAAAAAAATCGTAAAATTGCGATTTTCAAAAAAAATAATTTTTAGATCAATTTTTCGTACGGTTGCAGTTCTAAGTTCAAAAGATTTTGAAGGTCTCCATAATATTTCATCGCAATCGGAGTATCGGTTTAGCCGGAATCGTGTTAACAGAAAACCCCAAAAAAACAAAAAGAAAAAAAAACACCCCGAATTTTTTCTCCCCGTGTAGTGAAATGGAATTCTTCGCTTCGCTCGCTACGCTCATCCAATAAATTAGAAAAAAAAGAATTTTGATGAACTATTATTAGCGAGCGTTTCCATTTGACTCTGCCGAAAAAATAGTCACTTTTTTTTTTTTTTTTTTTTTTGTATGTTTTCGCGATAACGTTCGAATGGAGGCTCGGATCGAGTTGAAATTTTCACCATCCGCAAGCTTTGTTCTCGATTGAATGCCATTAGTTTTGTGGCAAATCGTTCAAAAAGTTAAAAAGTTACATTAAAGTTAATCGAAAGTTTTTTTTTCAAACTTCACGGCGACAAAGTCTGAGATCGCCAAATCATTTAGAATGTCCGTCCGGTCACGAATATGTTAATTTTATTTTGATCCGATAAGTAGTTGTAGATGGAAATTACATTATAACAAAGTACGGTTACCATGGCAACGGAAAGTCGTGCAGCTTTTTTGGCTCATGATAGCGGTCGAACGGAGGCCCCGGATCGAGTTTAAATTTTCCCCATCCAAAAGCTTTGTTCTCGTTTGAATGCCATTAGTATTGGGGCAAAATCTTTCAAAAAGTTAAAAGTTACATTAATTTAGAAATTTTTTTTTTTCAAATAAACGGCAAAAATCGAGATACCCAAAACTTTTAAAAGTCTGTCCGGTCACGAATATTTTAATTTTTTTTTGATCCGTAAGTAGTGTAGAGGGAAAATTAATTATAACAAAAGAACTTCCAGGGCAACAAAAAAGACGCGCGAAGTTTCTAATGCACTGCCACCTAGAAGTAATCAAAATATTTTCGAGGAAGCAGTCTTTTTTTGTCAACAAAGAGTTTAAATAGTTTTCCCATGGAGTCAAGGCCTTAGATGGCGGTGGTTTTAAGAAAAAGTTTAAACAGGGTTTCCCCAAAATCCCTTGGCAAAAATAAATAAACTGAAACGCGAACGTCGAAAATTTTTTAAATTTAAAAAAAATGTGCAATGTGGGTCTAGCATAGCACGTGCCGCTTATAAACGGTCCAACTGAGGTTTCCTGGTTTTTTAAATTAATATAGTTGCAAATCTTTTTTGCCAAGCTTTTCAAGGATGTTGTTACGGGCCTTACTTTTATAAAATTAAGAATGCGCAAATGTGGAAGGGTAGATGAGCTCGGCCCTTTTTTAGATCTCATCCATCTCATCTCATTTTTTTTGAAGGGGTAAGGGTTTGGCTGTATTTTTTACAAGTTTTTTTTTTTTGGATTATTTATGTAACCGATCCTTTGATTTAAAAGGAGGGTTACAGAAGTGTTTAACAATTTTGTGTTGTTCAGTTAAGTGCAATTTTATTTTTATAGGCAGTATCACTTTTGTCCATCTACCGGCTTTCTCAATTGGTGAGAAAGTGGGCCCCACGATGAAAAAGACTATTTTTTATCCATTATGAAGCAAGTATTGCTTTTTTTTATCAACAGAGGACTGGGGGAAAACAATGGTAGGTAAGGATTTTCTAATCATTTTTTTCGCACCCGTAGACCCCCGTTGTCAATGTAACCCATATCTTTTGGGGTTACATCTATTGAACACAAGTTATCTATTATATTAAGATTGGCCAATTTCCAAAATTTACCGATTCCCTTCTACAATATTGGTGCAAGTGCAATACTGATTCTTGAATGATTCCAAAATTTTTATAGCCCAAACTTAGGCTACATGTAAAAGAACACATAGTAAATCGAGGAAGGAGGGTTACCATAATAATGTAAGAATAAAATTCCCAATTATTAAGTCTTGACTTGTCAAACATTTTTTTATTATGTTTTTGTATTGCCTTTTTTTATTTGGGCTATAGTTATTAAATTTTTTTACACAAAATGGGTTGGTTATTTCCACTTTAAATACTGTATTTTGTTTTAGAATGTTTTTAGAAGGTAAAGACATTGTATGGCACAACCAATACAAGTGCTTTCCGAGCTTTAGGATAACAATTACTGAGCGATTTCCGATTCCTAATGATTCTTGGATATTCTGTATCGGAATCATCCCATTTATATGTAGTATTAAAGAAGTGTGGAAAAGGTTTACTACTATAGTTAGTTTAGTTCAAGAATGAAAGATGGACTCTCACTTTTTTCCCCTCCTGACAACTCTTTTCCGATCCAAGTATATATCAAATTACAGTATATATCCATCAATCCTATTGCTATGCTGTGTCTATTATTGTGGTGGAATAAGACGTGAAAATGATATGTAATATAATATGTACATAACTTTGCCCTTTCATTTTTTACAGGTTGACAATTGACATTCAAGATTTAAAAGTTCATTTAAACTTTGTATATCGCAAGGTCTTCGCAGCATTACACAGGTAAATAAGTTATAAAGGCAATGCAAAAACAGTAGTTTGTTAGCACTGGGCTATAATAACTGCACATGCTGTGGAAATATATTTAAAAATTGTCTTGTCTAGTTCTAATCCTGTCAAATAAGAATTTTTGGAGGAAAAAATTGCGATGTCGCTGAATTTTTGCAGAGACCTTCCTTAAATGATACTTATCAACATACTAAAACTCCCTACAATCGGACTGGAGCTTCGGCCGCCATATTGGAAAATGGCGGCCAATATGTGTTTGTTATCGAATATCTTTAAATTTGTTTGAGACAGACAAAATATCTCAATGGCAGAAATATTCCCCATTTATTTCCCTACAAAACAGGGGTCTTCTATAATTTTGGTAGGGGCAACGGTTACGTCTCAAAATCGTGGTTTATATGTTGCTTATTGGAGTACCAGCTTATTTCCAAATTTTCACGCCCAGCATCAAATAATGCCCGGTAAATCCGTAAGAAATCGATTTAAATACAAAAGAACTTTTGTACGGGGTTCATGAAAGCTTCCATTAGTATTTTAAAAAATCAGTTCTGCGAAATCGGATTTTGCATTTACCTGGAATTTAGGATTTTTCCATTGTTGGCATTTCCTAAAATATTCCATATTTTACTGTCCATTATTAAGCACTAAATAGCATTGGAGGAAAAATTCTTTCTACGCACATTGAAATGACTTAAATAATGAACCGATTACAACCAAAGTTTAAATCCAATATGGCTGCTAATTCCTAATATTCACAAAATATGTATACTGTTTTCATGCTTTTTTTACACTCTTTTTGTTACATTAATCACATTAATGTTGTTTATATTAGGAATTAGCAGCCATATTGGATTGACACTTTAGTTGTAATCGGATCGTTACACGAGTCATTGTAATGTGCGATGAAAGAATTTTTCCTCCAATGCTATTTAGTGCTTAATAATGGACAGTCAAAAAGGGCATTTTTTAGGAAATTCCAAAAATGGAAAAACCCAAATTTCGGGTAAATGAAAAATTCGATTTCGTAGACCTGATTTAAAGAAATACTAAATGGAAGCTTTCATGAACAAAGTTCAAAATCCTTTTGTGTTTAAATCGATTTCTTACGGATTTACTGGGCATTGTTTGATGCTGGGCGTGAAAATTTGTAAATAAGCTGGTACTCCAATGAGCAACATTTAAACCACGAATTTGTGACGTACTATAGAAGACATCTGTTTTGTAGGGAATTTAATGGGGATTATTTTTACCATTGAGATATTTTGTCTATCTCAAACCAATTTGGAGATATTCGATAACAAACACCTTTTGGCCGCCATTTTCCAATATGGCGGCCAAAGCTCCAGACCGATTGTAGGGGAGTTTTAGTATGTTGTTTAGTATTATATAAGGAAGGTCTCTGCAAAAATTCAGCGACATCGCAATTTTTTCCTCCAAGCGTCAATATACGATCTTATTTGACAGGATTATTCTGCTTAAAGGGGTATTTAATTGCTAAACTCAAAAAATATATTTCATTCAGGCTAACTAGTAATGAATTTAGCAATTAACAGAAAAATTATTGGGGCCACCATGACCTCCCCAAAAATTGTCAAACATGACATTTTTCGAGCTAGGTCCCATCGGCAAAAATCTCCCATAAGAAATAACATGGGGACGATCTTTATGCCCCGTGACCTTGGAGGATTTTGATCCAAAAAAATATTGGCCATTATTGACGTACTCCACAGCCTTTTCTGTAAATTCTCTATATTTTGTTTTGTAATTTGGGCAAGTAGTTCGGTCAAAATATGCTGATTACCAAGATGGGGTGTGATTTTGGAATGCATATTTTTGCGTGTTTGAGGGTATATTTGGGCACAGTTTCAAGACACGATGTTATAAAGGGGCATTTTAGATTGGTACTGGCTCTAGTATCTATGTGGACCAAAAAAGAAGCAGGTTAAAGCTGATTTAGGAAATTTTCCAAAACGCCAATTTTCGCCAATTTCTGGATCAAAAAAATTAAAAAATTCGTGTTAAATCACAGTTACAAGATATAATTTTTTAAACAGTCATTTAAGTGTAGTATTGTGATATAGATCACGTGGTAAAAAATAATTTTTGGGGTTTTTAGCCCCTTTAAAATTTGGAGCATAAAACAAGTTTGGGTCAATCTCAAATGGGATTACACACTGTTTTGGATACAGGTCTTACTCCAATAATGTAAACCTGGTAGTCGGTTTGATGACAGTCTCAGTTGCTTGATTCAATTGTTGTTTTGTGACCTATTTTTGCTGTTGTACACCTCTAAAAGTCTAAGGAATATAGAATGAAGCCTATTTTAACTTTTAAGCTTCAATTGTATAATACATAGCTATCTTGCTTTGTCTGTTACAATATTGCTACAATTTAGTTGTCGCACAATGGGTGCAAAAGCGCATGATGTCCCGATGAGTGGGAGCAGACTCGGTGGCATAACTTCAAATTGGGGGCCCCTGGTCCATCCATCCTCCATTGCCAATTGGTGTCATCCAAAAATTGTTCACGAGTATCTCCTTCCCGGGAAAAGTACCTATATATGATGATGTAAAATGGAGGGTCTCGGGGGAGGTCGCCAGCCCATGCGGGTCCGGGGCGCAGAACCCAGATTTATTTTGATTCTTAGTGTGTGGTTGGAGTATTTTAACGGCTTTTCGACATTTTTTTATAAGATATGTTAGTGCTTACTGCTTAGTGGTGATTGTCGTAATTGCAAAATTATATTATTTATTATCTCCTACTTGACATTGGATTTCTTGATGTTCTTGATTTTCTTGATTTGTACCTATAGATAAGTGGTTTATTCTCTGGATTTTTAAATATACTTAAAGGTATATTATATTCTTTTTGGGCCTTTCTGTAGCCGTTTGATCATCTTCTGTCTGAAATCTGTGAAACAATCTTAAATACATTTACGTTCGTACCTTATCATTGTCAGTTTTAAATTGCACGTCAAAACACTTTGAATCAAACATAGGCGGTAATATCTGGGTCCCCCGGGCGGTAGTTACGCCACTGAGCAGACTTGACATACTACAGTAGTAAGTGTGGAGTTAGGGCATGTGGGGTTAGGCTAGAGAGACCAAATAGTTGTCACATAATTGTATTATATATTGTATTTTATTGTCAGTTTATTGTTAGTAGCCCTACGTCATTAATTAAGTTTTAACATATAATTTTGATAATATTTAATACAATTCAGAAGTTAAAAAGTCCATCCCGATCGGGATTTGAACCCGAGTCTCCCACATTCCACGTAGGCGCCTTTGCCAACTAGACCACTGAGACGGTAACTATTTAACTACTGAATTGTAGTAGCATTATAGATCTGAATGGATGATTTTTTTACTTCTGAATTTTATTAAATATTAACAATTCAACCTACGGAAGTGTTTCCCGACTAATCAAATCGAGAAATATAGCTTAAAAATTTGAACTTGTCACATTGTAAGTTATAATTACAAATTCAACTATACTATTTAAAAGATATTTTTGTAAACTATAATACGTATTATCTTTTTAGGAGTACAAGTTTAGCTCACGCTTGAATATTTTTTATTTTTTTTAAATTGCACTTGTAGTGCGAACAATCGATTGAGTAACTTCTGTTTGTGACAAAATATTGTAAACACAAGATTAGAGTAGAGTAGAGTAGAGTAGATCTTTATTCACTTAAGACTAATACATGGTACAAGTATACACCTCTTCGTGAAGAGGGAGTGAATAGTTCCTAAGGCTAAAACATGGTAAAAAAATGAATAATAAAATAGAATGCATATTTCATGTGAATCAAGTTATATGTATATTACTAGTATGGTATACTAGTATTGAGAATTGAAGTTGTTTGAATAGATTAATTGAGTATTGAAATGAAAAAATGAAATGAGTAATTGGTTTGATATGATACAATACGATGTTATTTAGGATGAATAATAATACTAGGGAAAACGCCAAAGTCGTTGTTAAACGAGTGAGTGAGTGAGCCTAATGTTGAGTACCCGGGAACATCCCCTTTCCTCCCCCTATACCTAAGGCTGGATCTAGCCCAGTATGAGGAATGATACCGGGTACTTAACACATGGCTCACTCACTCGTTTAACAACGACTTTGGCGTTTCCCTAGTTATTTAAATTGAACATTTGAAATGCGAATCGTGTTCAAAACGTATTAACGTGAAACATTAACAAATTTCCAATATAAAACAAAATCACCTAAGTTTTATTTCCCATTTAACACCCCTCAAAAATAATATGTGGGTGTAAAAATATAAAAAAGTTCGAACTTGCGGGTATCGAACCTCAACCCTCCGTGCGGTAGGCTTAATGCTTACCAATAGGCCATGCAAGCCACGTAGATATGGTCCCGCTAGCTGCTACTTAACAAATGGTATCGATATTTAAAAATCACATTTTTATTTATTGTAGGATTAAATCGCAATGGATCTAGCTGATTTTGTTAGCAGTTCTCAATAATTTCGTACCGGATGTCTGTTTAAAATTTCAGTCCAATCTGTTAAGCGGTTCGGCTGATTTTCGACGTACAGACAGACAGACAGAATCACAGAATGAGAGCCGTTTGAGTTGAATGGAGACACTCGGTCGCTCCGCTCCCTCGTTTAATAAAACACTAGCATTTGATATGATATAATGATTATGAAATGGAATTAGTATTGCATTTAATATATACGTGTAGTAGTACGAATCTATAAGGGGCAGTTTGTAGTGGACATGGTAAATTTAAAAATTTACTAAATACTTCTCGATTTGTTTAGTCGGGAAACACTCCCGTAGGTGTAATTGATATTATTTACTACTACTATTCAGAAATTTAAAAAAAACAAAAAATCGCTCATATCTGTGTAAAGGTAATGACATTATAATTAATGTTTGGTGGTCATTTCAAAGGCAGCAGATATTCGTTTGCAGTACTGTTCCATTCATTCAGATGTATAATGCAACTACAATTCAGAGCTTTAAATGTACCCGTCCTGATGGTCTAGTGGATAAGATAAGATAAGATAAGTTTATTCTTCATTTAAGACAATTTTTTTACAAATTAATCTAATCTCTAAGGAGATGTGCGAAGAGTTATGTACCTAAACCATCCAAACACAGTTGAATTGTAGGCCTAGGTACATTTAAAGTTGAGTAAGGAGACAAGTAGGCTAAGTCAGATAGCACCTCATGTGACAAGCAATAAATAAAAAAAATAGTAAAATCTTAATAATAAAAACTAAAATTTACGTATAGTGCTACACTTTTAAGGAATTGTATAATAGGGTGCCTTATAGAGTAAACATGTTTGCAGGCTTATGCCTAGCTGTAGGAATATAATACAATACATAAGATATTACACTAACATAACATGCTAATAGGAAAAGAGTCAATATCAATAAGGAAAAGAGTCAATATCAAAAAAACATGTAACATAATTATTTAAGATGAGGAAGTATACCCAGTAGAATTTAAGAATGTGGTGATCAAAGGTGATCACTGTTTGCAATAGCATAATAAAACAACAAATAACAACAATTTAACATGAAATGCTAAGGAACTTTTCTTTGTACTCCTGAACAGAATAAAAAGATTCACTTATTAACTTTTTTTTAACCTAAGTTTAAATAAGGATACACTAGTGGATTCTTTAATCTCACATGGTAGAGCATTGTAAAGTAAGGTTCCCTGGTAAACTGGACTCTTTTGGCATTGAACCGAAGTTTGTCTATGAATTCGGAGGAAGTTTTTTTGACGACGCCTGTCTGGAATGCGGGAGATCCGTGGTTCGATTCCCGGTTGGGGCGGACTTTTTTAATTTCTGAATAGAAGTAAATAATACAAGATTACTAGTAATTACTCACGTTTTGTATCTTTTCAGATTATCGGATGTGGTGTATCATTGTTCATAATCTCGCCACAAATGACTCTAGGAATGTTGATAATTGTACCTGGAGTTATTGTTTCGGGAACCATACTTGGCTCATTATTACGGAAGCTTTCTCGAGACGCTCAAGCCCAGGTTTGTCTAGTTTTAGTATAACTTGTAAAATGGGGTGACTGTGGAAAGTTTGGGAGTATTTTTACATGTGGGAGCTACATTTCTCATTGAAAATGTATAGGTCTTCTTGCAATAGATAGATAACTTTATTCATCTTGACAGGCACATTGTACATGTTTGACTCCCGGAGGAGAAGGTGAATAGCCTAAAACAGTATATTTAATCCTAGTACTGCAGAGTAATCATGTACATTAAGTAAATAAAGAAAATTAAGAAAATAAAATAAATTAATACATTGTAATTGTAACATTGTGGACTGTGAAATATATATAATATTGAATAGGTCAAAATCTATTGGAAGTATAACAGGCATTATGAATCATTTTTAGCTTGATGTATACCCACTTTGGGGATGACTTCCGATAGGAATATGTATTAGGTAAATAATATTACATTTTTTTTTGTTTTTTAAGCAATGCTCATAATATTTAAATGTACTAAAAAGTAAAAAATAAATTTTCGACCAACAAATTTTTGCCTTACACGGAAAATAAAAGCGTTGGGCATGTAAGGTATTGACAGAATTACAGAATTTTGTTGTTCATGGAGGGAAAGCGCCTAACGCTTTTATTTTCCGAGTAAGGAAAAATTTGTTGGGCGAAAATTTATTTTTTACTTTTTAGTAGGCCTACATTTAAAATGAGCGTTGTTTTTAAAAAATATTTTTTTCAGAAATATTATTTTATTCTTTTTAGTCTTTAAGGAATGTTGTAATCGAATATGTGCTCACTGGACGCGTTCGAATTTCTGCATCTCGTTGGCCCATCCTCACTAGCTGTGACTAATTTCCTATATGAAGCTTTGTTTGATTAATTAATTATGATGAATTAATTGATACACTATGGTGAATGTGATAAATTGATTCATGTATTGTCATCAAGAATATACGTATGTGTGAAAAATTTCAGCTCGATCGGACATTGGGAAGTGGGTGAAATATCGATTCCCATAATAAAACTTTAATTATTAATTATGATGAATTAATTGATTAATTAGTGAATCTGTTAATTGATTCATCTATTGTCATCAAGAATACGTATGTGTGAAAAATTTCAGCTTGATTGGACATTGAGAAGTGGGTGAAATATTGATTATAAGATTCCGTCCAGACAGACAGACAAACACATGAAGCTAATATAAGCGTTGTAAAAACACAAGTTTTTGTATAAAAGTCTACAGTAAATACATCTTATACGGTAGGTCTAGGCTACCTGTATCTGTATCTTTTTTTACTTATTTTGTTATGCCATAGGTATAACAAAATAAGTAAAAAAATATATATATATTTTTGTCAATTAAACCAATTAGTAATTAGTTGTGGAACAAGAACAAGTTCAGTCTTCATAGATATGTATTAATATTCATAAGAATCAAGCAGAATAATTCAAGGGGAGTAATTTTGTAATTTCTTACTCCAAGTTGGCATTTGTTTCATTGACCCAAGTTACCCCAAGAATGCAGTAAAAATAAAAAACAAATTGCAACCATCATCATCATCGCTGTTTTCTGCTTCTGGCAGGGTCAGCTTGGGTTTAGCAACCAAATTTTTCCACTTCTTTCTATCCTCCCAAAATCGTATCTCTTCCACATCTTCCCATCTCTCTCCTCTTGCCTCCAAGTCTCCTGCTATGATATCCTTCCATCTCCTCCTTGGCCTACCCCGTCTTCTTCTTCAATCCTTCCATCATACATTTTCTTGGGCATCCTATTTTCCCCCGTCTGTTTTATATGTCCATACCATCTCAACCATGTCCTTCCTATGCTGTCACTTAACTTCTCTACACCCTGCATTTCTCTAATGTCTGTGTTTCTGATTCTGTCCCTTGCAACCAAAAACTATTTAATTAAAGTTAGCTAAACTTAACCTAAAGACACTATACCCATTTTCTTAGAAATAAAAATATTATGGATTTTCCAATATCAGTATCATTGGTATGGAATGGTTATGAAGTTTACAGTAATTCAATTTCATTCAAATTTTTATGTAAAATAAGTTTTCTCTTGTAAAATTCCACTGCCCTCTAAACACGATACAATACAATATAGTTTTATTTCCAAAGCTTTTCCTTTGTTGACACACACAGGCAGTGGAATAATCTTGGCCTCTCTTAGGAGAAAGTGCCCTAAAATATGGAAATTTATCCGATTTTGGGTACATTTTGTAATATTTTTTGATCATAAAGTGTTCTTCGTATTAAGGTGTGTATGTACAATTGTTATCCAAGTTTTATTTTTTGTTTTTCCTGTAACATTTTAAAGTTTTAGTTTGATTTCATGTTGCTGATTTTGTTTTGTGTATAAAACAAACAAAACAATAGGTTGCTACTGAATGTCAATACATTTAACATGATATGTTGACATTCCTATCTTTTGAGTATAAGAAGAACCTGATTCGGCAAGAGGTAAGATTGACGATATTAATCAGAACATATACTATGGCTGTTAGTGATCGCAGATGCCAAATTTCTAGGGCGAGGCTTAGTCGAAGAAGACGGAAATGGGCAAGAAAGGTTTCGTGCTTTTGGTGGCTTGTTTACATTGTTTCTTTTCTGACATTTAGAATGATCAATTATGGATGCAAATTGCAATTGGTGACACGACTTAATCCAACTAAATGTAGACAGGTCTATGGCATCCCTTTGGAAAGTGAATTGGTTTCAATAAGATGCTGGGTTTCCTCCGGAAGTCTGTGTGGAAGTATTTTTCTAAGAAAAATAAGACCGGTTGCATTGACTAGATGTTTGGGACGTCGTAAACAACGGACAAGAAGGCGACGAACTAGCACAATGGCCAAGAGTATTTTGACTTCAACATTTGGCAGCATTTTCCTGTTGCTTATTGCTCTTTCTGGGGATGTGGAGCTAAACCCGGTCCTTTGCAGTGTTTTCAAACTGATGATCATTCGCTTGCCAGTGACTCATGCAGACCACCTGTATCGCACATGGATATCATTTACCTCCTTCTTGCTTTGTGTGGAGATGTAGAAGTAAATCCTGGTCCAGTCAACGGCAGAACAAGCGTTGCCATCATTGTAAAACTGAGGGGCGTAAAAAACCAACTTTTTACAATGTGCTCTGAATGTACGAGACCGTTCCACAATACATGCGTCAAAATACTGCCATCCTTGCACAGGCGCGTAGTAAATGGTACACAGACTTGGACGTGCTGGGAGTGCACAGTGCCACAGTTTAATGATTCATTTTTCATTGCTGGAGATGCGCTTCAACTTAACCAAAGCACCAATAGCGATTCTGGATCCAATAATTCTGGTATACAATTACTATCTTTTAACGCTCGTAGTCTTAAAAATTCGAAACGCTCTCCCATAATTCATACCTGGATTGAAGCGCTTACCCCATCAGTTATTTTCGTTCTGTGAAACGTGGCTCGATGCAAGTGTACGAGATTCGGAAATATGCCCACGTCCTATATGGTATTTAGGAAGGACCGAGATGCCCGATCAGGAGGTGGAGTTCTCATAGCAGCAAAACCTGAGCTTAAGCCGGTGCACGTACCTGAATTATCTACACTTAATGCAGAGATCATCTGGGTGGAGATAAACATGCGGAAATAAAAAACTGTTACTTGGGTCTGCTTACAGGCCGCCTAATTCGACTGCAGATCTAGACAAGGAACTAATCGAATCTTTATGTCGTGTTGATAAGTTAGTAACCAAGTATACCGCGATAGTTCTGTGTGGTGATTTTAATTTGAATATAACTTGGGATTCTGTAGCTCCTATTCCTAACGATGCTACTGCCAATCTTTATTTATCTGCGTTCCACGAGCTCTCTTTCACGCAAACAGTCACCGAACCTACTCGAGTAACAGATACTTCGCGATCTATCATTGACCTATTGCTGTGCAATGACCCAAATATTATTAAAGGACACGAGTGTTATTCCAGGTGTGAGTGACCATTTGGCAGTATGCGCTAATCTAAAATTCACTGTTCCTAGAACCAAATACATTAACAAATCTGTATGGAACTATAAAAGGGCTGATTGGCTGCTACTTAGAACTCTTTCGTAGATCGCCTTACAATATTAACTCTGCAGCATGACGTTAATCTGATGTGGAAAGATTGGTGTTCGGTGTTTTGGAGTTGTGTTGAAGATGCAATTCCAAAAGTAATAATGAAGGGTCAACGCCGGGCACCATGGATTACTTCGGATCTTCTGAAATTGATTAAAAAGCGTGACAAACTCTTCTTCAAATGTAAGAGGATACAGTCTGATGATTTATGGAGCTCTTACAGAAAGTTCGTAATCAAGTGAAAACAACAATACGAAATGCTCAGCAAGCAACAACATGTTTGGAACTTAGGGAGCAATTCTAAAGGACTCTGGAAATTTATTCGTTCTAAGAGTGGCAGTGCAGCTCCTTCTCACTTCTCAGCAAATGGTAAAATTTTAACTGATGCAAAGGAAATTGCCAATGCATTTAACTCAAAGTTCCAAGAAAACTTTACTCCATTAACGACAAACTGTACGAAATTATTTCTAGGAAATCCATCAGTTCAAAAACCTCTTACAAAACTCTCTTTCTCAGTCAACGAGGTGAGACAAGTACTTCTCAACACTCGTCCTGGTGCGGCTAGTGGTCCTGATGGAATCCCTACAACAATTCTTCACCAGTGTGCTTCTTCGCTTGCTCCATCCCTCACTGCACTGTTTAACTTGTCAAACGAGTCCGGAGTTGTTCCTAACGATTGGAAAGTAGCTAACGTTGTGCCTGTCTACAAATCGAAGAATAGGTCAGATGTATCTAACTACAGGCCAATATCACTTACCAGTACGGTTTGCAAGGTAATGGAGCGTCTAGTTACTTCAGCCATTTATACGCACTTGGAAGTGAACAGTCTGATACCGCCTAACCAGCATGGATTTTACCTCGTCGATCATGCACAACTATGCTGACAAAGGCTATTGATGACTGGCAGCATACGCTTGACCAAGGAAAGACAAGGCAAATTGACTGCATTGCATTGGACTGGAGTAAGGCATTTGACAGTGTGCCACACGAGAGACTTCTACATAAGCTACACAATTATGGAATTCAAAGTGAGCTTCTTAATTGGATTACATCATTTTTAAAGGGCAGGTCTCAACGTGTAGTGCATGATGGAGCCTCATCATCATTAATTGACGTTACTTCTGGAGTTCCGCAGGGATCTGTACTTGGTCCTTTGTTTTTTACCATATTTATGATAGACCTACCAGATGTTGTAACGTCCAGTATTCTCCAATATGCTGACGATACAACTTTGTACAGAAATATATCTACTCAGAAGACGCAAAGGCTCTACAAGATGACCTAAACAGTATCCAAGTTTGGTGTGAAAACAACCAAATGTCACTTAATGTTAGCAAGTCACAGTTACTTCGAATCACGCGATCAAGAACCGGGCACATAAACATCGTGTATAGCATAAATGGAGATATAATACCGTGTTGCCAAAAGGTCAAACTACTTGGAATAATTGTTACTTGTGATCTGCGGTGGAATCTACATTGTGAGTATGTGCGAAACAGAGCGTCTAAAACTTTAGGATTTGTATCGCGCTCTCTAAAGGGTGGCAAGCCAAGAACCCTTCGCACTGCATACTTAGCGCTGGTTAGGCCAATTATCACTCATGGCCTACCAGCGTGGCATCCACACAACAAAGGACAATATGTGCAAGTTGGAAAGAATTCAAAATCGTGCCACCAGACATATTATGGGTTACAAAGAGCCTAGTGCCTCTACACGTCGTGGTCAATGTCGCCTTATCACAATTGAACAACTCATGAAGCAAGTGGACGTTTTGTTCTTCAAAAAGATGTTGACTGGCTGTGTGGACCTCGACCCATTCCATCGGGTGTCTTGGAACCTTCGGGATTCAAGACGTCACCAGGCCCAGTCCATCACGCCACCATTTGCCCGAACCAGCGCGTACATAAGTGGGTTCTACTGCCGAACTGCCAGAATTTGGAACTACTCCCTATCTGAAGAAATACAAGGACTTGGCATGTCTCCTTTCAAGAGAGCTATTAAGTCTTCTACATTATGATTGCTTTTTTGATATTATGAATTCATTGAATTGTTATTGTTTTGTTAATTTGTCTCTTCTATGTTTCTTATGTTTTTTTTTATGTTGTTTATGTTTCTATATTCTATGTTTTATAAGCTTGTTTATTATCACAATTTGTTGTGTAGAGGCTGGCAGACACCTTGTGCTTGGGGCATACTGCCCTTTTCTGCCAACCTTCCTACTAAGCTTAAGTGGAAAATAAATAATAATAATAATTAAATACATAGTTAATCGCCTTCACCCTTGTCATGCATGGGTATTTGGAAATTTTAAAATACTACATAATAATTAATAACATAGTACAATACAATATTCAAAATTAAACAATAACTACATTCATGTACACACTCCAGAGCTGTATCGACTCCATGCATGGTATGAGCAGGTCAGAAAAAGAAACGTTTTATACTGGATAACAAGGAAGAATAAAGGTTGAAGAAATCTCTCTCCACACAAGAAAAAAAAGGACTAGGCCTAGAATAGAATAAATAAAAATAACAAAATATTTTAACACGTACACAAAAACAAAATTAACCACTGTGTACATGGTAGAGGGCCTGCATTTTTTTCTGTATTTTTTCTGTCCAGTTGGAGTTATGGTTCTATCTTCATCCGTAAGAGCGCTCCAAATATAAATTGTCCAATGTATCCAAAGTCACCCCGTGTTCTTTGAAGCAAGTAGTGCAAATTAATGTTTCGCACTCGCTTTCAGGCTGGCAAAGCAACGTCAGTAGCTGAAGAGGCAATCGGAAATATTCGCACAGTTCGGGCGTTTGCAATGGAAGGCAGAGAATGTGAATTGTTCAATGAAGAAAGCAACGAGACTGGAAGACTCAACCAGCGCTTGGGTTTTGGAATTGGGCTATTTCAGGTATGTTCAATAAATAAAGCATTGCTGTGGAATTGTATTTGTAAAAGTACTATATGTACCTGTACTATATGTATTAATACTTTATAACTACTTTCTAGTTTCTAACAACTATGTATTAGTATTACCTATTACTGTATTACTATTTTACTGCTATTTATTATTTTATTTACGACTAGTATTAGTATTACCCCTTTCTTGACCCATGTTACGTAGTAAGATTAGACAATTATGGGCTCATTGATCAGGTCCTAATGTACCTACATTTTCTTTTAATAAACTCAGATTTTTTGGGTCCATTGGAATTTGAATGAAATGGGTTGCCTTAAAAAAGTTAGTTGGATGAGCGAAGCAAAGACTTCAATTTCACTTTTTTTTTTCACTTACGTTACCCCAAGAAAAATGTTTTGTTGTTGGTGTTTTGTTTTTATTAGTTTTTTTGTCTGTTTGTTCGCTCTCTACCGGGCAAACTGCATATGCGATCTTGATGAAAGTTGGAGTGGACCTTCGAAATCTCTGAACTTAGACCTGCCACGTTTTTGGATATACATTCGATCAAATATTTCTTATGATTATCGTACGTTCACAATTTTTTCAATTTTTAATGAGATATTGTCGTGATATTTAGCAAACAGTTACTCTGATATTGAGGAAACTTTACGGGAACGTTTAAAATCACTGAAATTATATATGTTATGATTTTAGAGGCATTTGAAAAAATATTTCTTATAGAATCATACTTTTACGATTTTTTCCCCGGTTTTTAATACGATATTTTCGTGATATTTGGGTCGATTCTGACCAAACTGGTGGGGCTACAATGTTCATATTTTACATTGACGTAAAGATTATGGTGATGTAGTGCCTCTTGAAAGAAAAAGTTGTTCAAAATTCATAGAATTAAAGGTTTACAGGTGTATTATTAACAAGTATTATCAAGTAACTATAGAAAAAGTAATGAGATTCCACCTAAAAAGTAAAAACGTAATCATTGGACAGAAATATTCCAAAAAAAGCTCATCCATCAACGTGACTGGAAAAAGCGTTCCCGAAGCGGCCTAGTAATAGTGAATTTAAAACAATAATATGTAGGCATACGGGGTACATTGAAAAATATAACTAAAGTTCCACATTTTTGGTGGAGGTGCCGGGTTTTGTATGGCTTAGATCAGGGGTCGGGAACCTGAGGCTCCTGAGTGGGTCTAGCCTGGCTCTAGTTTTGTCTTTTGTTTAAGGGGCTATTACCCCCAAAAAATTATTTTTACCACAATCTATAGCATAATACTAATTTACAGTATACTAAAATGACCGTTTAAAAAATTATATCTTGTAGGCCTAACTGTGACTTTATATCAATTTTAATTTTTCAATTTTTTGGATCCAGAAATTTGAGAAAATTGGCGTTTTGGTAAATTTCTTAAATCGCCTTACACCTGCTTTCTTTTTTGTTCCACATAGATACAAGAGCATCCATCATACCAATCTAAAATGGCCCTTTACAACATCGTGTCTTGAAATTGTGCACAAATATACTCTCAAACACGCAAAAATATGCATTCCTCAATCTCACTCCTTCATGGTAATTAACTAGGAAAATGCTTAAGTCCTGCCGCGTTGTTGGATGAGCGTAATTGGTACATTGAGCTGCCATGTGTTATGCTGATTTTCTGTTCTGTGAAAAAATCATTATTTTGTTGTAACGTTACAGCCCTACCCCTTGTATTTTTTATTTTTGCTGTCTATAAATCTATCTATGTATTTCATATCATGTGGAACTTTCAATATTTTCAAGGCCTTAAGTCATATTTTTCTAACAAGTGTTCAAGCCAGTGTGAATCTGCATCTAGGCATGCAAAGGCCAACCTTAGGGTTGAAAGTGTGGAATGTGAAGTTGTGGAGCCGAGGCTCATGTTTTGGTTTCGGGTTTACCAGAGTGGCCTAGAAGTGACGTCACCCCATGCTGAATTCGGAACGTCCTGGAAAAGTGCGTTGGCTTCAGCTTTCGACGGCAGCGAGCAAGGGTTGAGGAATGCGGCAAGCATAAATGGCAACGTCGGTGACAAAATCCAACGGAAATGTGTATTTTGTTGAGTTTGTAGTCGACGAATCGCGAGCCTAGGATGACCCGCGGAAGTTTGAACCAAGAAGACTGACCAATGGCAGTGTCCAGAGAGACACACGTGACCGGATGGCGAGGCCGAGAAGAAACCCCGGACGAGTGCGAGGCAGCAAGGAGCATCCACCTCGATCACAGTGGGTCACGCTTTGGAACCGGACGGTCGAGTCCGAGGGTGCACGTGTAGTGCCAGCGTGGTGACCCACCCTGCGAGAGCCATCATGGTCGTGGAGCCTCCGTCTATTACGGAGTGGCCGACTAGGGCTAGGGAGTTGGTCTTTTTCTAACTTTATTTTACTATTTGAAACTTATTCGGAAGAATCCGACGCGTTTTTGGTGACCCCTATGTAAAGGGTAACCGCCAACAGTACGTCTAACAATGACGACCCGGCGAGTGCACGGTAATTTCTAAACTACTACAGAGTTGCGGGGAGCATGAGCTCACATCAAGTTTACAGTTCCTGTCTTCGGACTGGCTTTGCGGTGTCGAGATAGGGTGCACGTGTTAGTGCCAATAAAGTACAAGACCACGTGGTTAGTCAATACCACGATGCTAGATCAAGGGCATCTCTCCCTCTACGAGAACATCTGGGGCTGTGGTAAGCGAAACTAAACATTCTGGGCGAGTAGCCGAGAAGGACGCAGCAGGACACAAGGTCCGCGTCCGCCACTGGACGTCTTCCCCGTAGGCTAGGCCTACCTACGCGCCGGAGCGCGTCGCCGTTTGCAGCCACATCATCCCCCCCCCCTTCTTCACTCAAGACCAAGGAACAGGATAGGACTTTGGAGTGGGACAGAGAGGACTTGGATGAGTAGAGCATTGGTATTTTCTTGTATTTTTATTGTAACCCTTGTATCACATGTATGTATTTTGTTGCCTAAATTCGGATCCGATTGCTAACTTCATTTGAAACCTAACTTCATTGTTGTAATTTAAATTCATTGTTGAGTCAGTAAAGTCCACTAAAAGCACACAGCTTTTCACTTCGTAGTGCATGTTTGCCCCCTGTTTTCCTCAACTCATAGTGTAGTTTTTTTGCAAGGACCCTCAGTCCACACCACGCGCTTCACGGGTGGCTGACCCACTTTCAGCAGCAGTGCCCGAGGCCCCAGAACGAGCGTGGAGCGGACCAGCGACGGCGTGGCTCACCACTAGCGTGCCTGGTAAGACGGGTTCCCTACCCCCAGTGGGTAGTGTACTGGACCGTGCTGAGTTGCACTGTCGGTACACTCTGGTTGTTGTTATTGGTTTTTGTGTTGCGTTGTTGTGTGTTTTCGATTTGCATTTCGTGTCTCTCGGTTTATGTTAAGTCTCATCTCTCCGCGAGCTAAGCTTAGGGCAAGTTGGCGAGTCAGGCATAGGGTTAGGACAGGTTACCTTCACCTACACCACCCCCCGACCTAAAGTGCCTCCATTTGGTGAGTCACGAGTGAATCACACTCTGGCGCTGGTCGGGTCTTTCGGGCAAGGTGGTGTCGGTAAAAGGTTGCGACGTGACTTCATAGGCAGGTTAGGCCACGTAGGGCGTAAAGTAGTAGAGCCTAGGAGGCGTGAAGTCACATTGTTGAAGATATTTTTTAAAATTAAATTAAATTAAATAAAAAATTAACTTAAATTTTTTTTTTTTTTTATTAATCGTAATTTTAAAAAAGGAAAAAATCGTAATATTGAAATTTTCATAAGAAATAATTATTCGATTGCGCACAAATTTTACACGAATACATATATAAATTTATAAAATTAAGGTTCTGTGAAAAAATTATTGCAATAGGATAAAGCATGTAGGTGTTTTAGTCAAAGAATTGTTTAAAAAAGAAAAAAAAAGCGTAAAATAGAGATTTTTATGAGAAATAATTTTACGATTACGCTCAAATTTCACACGAATATATTAATTTATAAAATTAAGGTTATGTAAAAAAATCTTTACAATCGGATAAAGCATGTAGGTGTTATGTCGAATAAATTTTATAAATAAAAAAAAGTCGTAAAATTGTGATTTTCGTAAAAAAATAGTTTTTTGATAACGCTCAAATTTCACATGAATATATCAATTCATGAAATTAAGGTTCTGTGAAAAAATCATTACAATCGGACAAAGCATGTAGGTGTTGTAAGTCGAAGAAATTTTTTAAAAATCGAAAAAAATCGTAAAATTGCGATTTTAATGAGAAATAATTTTCCGATTGTGCTCAAAAACGTGGCAGTTCTAAGTTCAGAGATTTTGAAGACCTCCATAAAATTTCATCGCAATCGGAGTATCGGTTTAGCCGGAATCGTGCTAACAAACAGACAAAAATACAAAAAAAAGAAAGGAAAAAAAGAAAAAAAACATTCCGGATTTTTTTCTCCAGTGTAATGAAATGGAATCTTCGCTTCGCTCGCTACGCTCATCTAATCAGCATATTTTGACCGAACCACTTGCCCAAATTACATAACAAAATATAGAGGATTTACAGAAAAGGCTACTGAGTACATTAATTATGGCCAATATTTTTTTGGATCAAAATCCTCCAAGGTCACGGGGCGTAACGATCATCCCCATGTTATTTCTTATGGGAGATTTTTGCCGATGGGTCCTAGCTAAAAAAAATAGCAAGTTTGACAATTTTTTTTCCGGTAATGGTGGACCCAATAATTTTTCTGTTGATTTCTAAATTCATAATTAGTTAGCCTATATGATTTATATTTTTTGAGTTTAGCGGGTGAATACCCCTTTGAAAAGCCTCTAAAATCCTAAGTCAACTAAGTCACGCGAAATATTGGTTGAAAATCGTTTTTAATAACAGTGATTGGACTAACAAATTCTGTGTTATTGATTGTAGAATGTCGGCTGGTTCCCACTTTGTGTAATATGTGAAGTTTTCTTCCAATAAAAAGTTACATTGAGTGACATTTTTTGAAGAGTCATACCACAGTGTTCCCATCCATACGAAATACTGTGCTGACTGCGAGAAGCCACACTGTGCAGGTTCTACTGTTGTGGTACACGTGTTTTAAGCATTAGTTGTGATGGGCGAAGCCAAAGACTGTCATTTACTTTGTTTTTGTTGTTTACGTGTTACCATAAAAATGTCGGGTGTGAAGCAAAGACTTCAATTTGACTTTGTGTT